>WTXF01000395.1:0-20874 GCA_022496215.1 Russula brevipes | reverse complement strand
TCGATTTGCCATCGATTGATTTGATTCAATGATGATGTACGCACATGAGTGGAAAACTTCAGCTCCTCTCCGTTAGTGGCGCGAATGACACAGGGATACTCTCGGGTATCATCCAGAGAATCCATCGTTACATCGTCACCATCATGAGTTACTGTTGGACAGAATGAGGAGAGGAGAATGGGTGATGAAGAGGTCACAGCGCTCACATCTCTTATGAGTGAGCCATATCGTTCCATGCTCCTTCGATGATTGAAACAGCGAAGACAACCGGGATAGGAACTAGGCATAGCTGATCACTGGTTGTTCTCCCAAGGCTTCGTCCAGCTCGGTACACTTACTGTGTCGTTGTCCACCAGCTGCATGAAATAGCAAACAAACTCGGAGGCCGCGGCATGCGGAAAAGCCAGGTGGTGTGATTATGTAATATTTGACAGAGAGCGATTGTCGGCAAGGGGCAGGGCGAAAGAGCAGAAGACTCACAGCGTTCCCTGAATGACTCATATGTTCCCTTGTACTCGGCGTGCATTGTGATGCACCACCCAAGTACGCACACGACATTCCCAGATCCACAAGAGGGTGCATCGCTCTTGCTAGCCTTCCATGCCCGACCTCAAACCGCCGTTCTCATCCTTGGTGGGGACCAACTCGCAGCGTCTCGTGCTTTCTCTGCACTCGAGGCCAATTACGAGGTCGTCATCGTGATTCCCACCAGCTGTGCCTCCGTTTGTGAGGAGCTCACCTGGCGCGCAGACCGCGCCCAGCTCACCATTGTCGATTCCGAGACCGGTTCCCTGCCAAGAGAAGCAACCCAAACCCCTGCCAGTGGTGACGAGCGGGACGCCCACGCGTTGGCCAGTTACCTCGATGCGCACCTCTCTGTACGCCTCGTTTTCATCACGGACACTGTGCTCGGCGCCAGCAGCAGCAGCACCACGCCACGCCGCAGTCGCGCGTCCGCGGAACAACTCTCCGGCATGTGCCGCGCTCGCCGGGTGCCCGTGAACGTGACTGACATGCCGGACCTGTGCGACTTTACCATGCCGTCTGTGCACCGCGTGCCAGGCACGCCCCTCCAACTCGCGGTGGCGACCAACGGACAGGGCTGTCGTCTGGGCGCGCGTATCCGGCGCGAACTCGTCGCGCGCCTTCCGCATGATGCGGGCACGGCTGTCGTGCGTCTGGGGGAGCTGCGCCGCCTTGCACGTGCTGAGGGCGAAGCAGACGACGAGCAACATACACTAACTCCGAATTGTCCTGTGCCCCAACGGAGCTTGAACGGGGAAGAGACAGACGCCGAGTGTTTGGAGCGGCGGATGCGCTGGGTGGCCCAGATCAGCGAGTACTGGTCATATTCACATCTCTCAAATCTCACAAGGGAGGCTATGGAGAATGTTCTAAGTGGTAACGGACTCAGCGTTCCATCAGAATCATCATGGCGTGACATCGGAAAGAGCTCGCGACATGGGCTTCCCGTCGCCCGTTTGCCGTCTCGTGGAAAGATCTTTCTCGTCGGCTCGGGTCCGGGTCACCCGGGATTGCTCACGGTGGCAACTCGTGATGTCCTTACGAGGCAGGCGGATATCGTTCTGTCGGACAAGCTGGTACCAGAAGCAGTATTGACACTTATACCAAAAAGTGTCGAAGTTCGCCTTGCTCGCAAGTTTCCGGGGAACGCCGAGGGTGCGCAGCGAGAGATGATGGAAGCCGCCGTCGACGCAGCGAGCCGTGGGTTGACAGTTGTGAGGGTGCGCTATCAAACCCCTCTCTGACTCCTGATTGCTTTCTGATGGAAACGCAGCTCAAACAGGGTGATCCGACAATATTCGGACGTTTGGGTCAAGAGATATTGTATTTTCGCGAAAGGGGATTCGAGTCGGTCGTCATTCCAGGTGTCAGTTCTGCGCTCGCGGGTCCCGTTTGTTCGGGTATCCCGGTCACGCAACGTGGCGCTGCGGAATCCTTCATCGTGTGCACCGGGATCGGCCGTCAGGGCAACGATGTTGTGCTCCCAGGCTACGAACGCACGCGCACGCTCGTGATTCTCATGGGCGTGGCCCGGATTGCGCATGTCCTTGAGACTTTGCAAGCGCCGCACTCACCAGGCAGACGTGGTGGCCCGCCTTATCCCGCACACACGCCAATTGCCATAATCGAACGTGCCTCGATGCCCGATCAACGTGTTATCACGTCGACCCTGGCTCACATCATGATGGCGTTGGAGAGCAACGGAGAACAGCGACCACCTGGCATGATCGTCGTTGGCTGGTCCGTGTTGTCGTTGTGGGGGAGCGGAGACATTGCTATTCTAAACAAGGGTGCCGAAGAAGATGACGAGTCAAGGATTGAACGATGGTTGGAGGGGCAATCCTGGAGAGTGACGGAGGGATTTATCAGTGATTGGGACAGTCAGTAACACAGGCCTAGATATCTACTACAGTATCTATCTATCCAACCTTGCTTTATCTCCGGTCCTGCCCTCGGTTCATTCAAGTACCCTGACGGGTTCCTGCCGGCGCCGAATGTCGAGACCCGGAGTTTCCCGAACGAGAAAAATCCACCCGAATTGCCGACGACGCACTCGGTGACCCTGTTCCTCTATTTTTGCATTCTGCCCATCGTCGTCGCTGCTGTCGCTAGCCACTCTCCTCTTCAGCCAGCCATGCGCACGCAAGTAATCTCCACCCTCCTTCGCTCCCGCCCCGCCACCATCTCGCGTGCTGCACCTAGGCTTGCCCGCGCATCGTCAAATACACACCAGGAGACGTTCGAGTCGTTCACGGACCGCTACGTCACCTTCTTCCAGTCTGCAGAGGACCTCTTCGAGGTCCAGCGCGGGCTGAATAACTGCTTTGCGCATGATCTCGTGCCTGCGCCTGCCGTCGTCGAGTCGGCGCTCCGTGCGTCGCGTCGTGTAAACGACTTTGCCACCGCGGTCAGAATTTTCGAGGGCATCAAGGAGAAGGTGGAGAATAAGGCCCAATACCAGGCGTATTTGGATGAGCTCAAGCCGGTTCGGGAAGAGCTGGGTGTGTTTCCATTTCGCCGTTTGTCTTTGTTCATCTTACCTTTTTCGGCTCGTCTAGGCATAGACACAAAAGAAGAGCTGTTTTCTTCATAGACCGCATACACTATCACCCCTCTAGGTGAGCCATGTGCCCCCTATTCTTCTGCTTGGCGTCTTTTGACACCTTTGTTAAGAGTATGTTGGCGGCACAATAGCTAGCTCGTCTCCGTTCCGTGCCATGCGGACCATTATATTAACCGTTTTTAACCCATCCCCATGATCACATGGCCCATCGGAAATACGTCCCATGAGATGAATAACACTAATTACCGCCCTATTGTCACTTCATCATCCTCAGCCATAAAACTGAGCTCGTTTTTGTGCGTTTGCTGGCCTCGAAGTCACGTGCTATGACACACAGCGTGTTACGTTGTTGACATTTCAGTGGCCTGACTGTAACAGCCCGGACGTCCTTAGACTCTTAGACTCTAGACCTTGCCAGTGGCCCGGTCCATAACATGGTCAACAGTTCCAAAGGACGCTACTTTTCTGCCATCAATTCTGATACTCTTCTGCCCGTTTAGAAGGACTCGCAAAGTGCTGAATTGCATCATGAAGCCATGTCCTGTATGAGTCCCTATTTGTTCTGCAAAACACACTACCGATACAGATACAGTCCTTCGAGATGCCTCGTTCCTCTACGGGCCCGCGGCATTCCCGTGGGTACATGGCTGTTTATTTCCCTCGCTGAAGCTCGTTTTTCATCCTAGTCGTCGTCTCCTCTATGGCGAAGATACCCCTGAGGCTTTTGGAAACTGTTTGGGATTGTGTGAACGTGTCCATTTTGGAAAGGGACGACTCCGGTGACAGGTCTAGACAACTTAATGCCCTGCAGACAGCGCGGTATGTCAACATCATCTGCACACAAGACCCATGTGTGCTCAATAAACTTTTTACCTCGAGCAGCTTGTTCCTAGACATGACAGCCAAGCGAGTCCCTTTTCCCCAGATGTTTTCCCACTATGCACCCGACCAGTCGCACAGATCCTACATCCACGGTCATGACGACGCTAAGGTAAAAGTATATAGATATCACTCTAAGGTGAACGAGGAAGGGACACATACGCTCGATCACTTGTGAGCACAATGCCGTGAGCTCTTTCTCGTTGTCCCAGCAGGACCATCGCAACTTGATCAAGAACCTTACCTAGCCCCAGCCCCATCGACCAGGACCTCAGTCGCTCAGTCCTATTCTTGAGCAAGGAGATTCACTAGAACCACCTACTGGCGTTCTGTCCCCTGAGTAACAGCACAGAAAGTCTAGCCATGAACTCCGCCGACAGCGCTATTCATTTCATTGATGATACGATCTTCTCGTGTACAGAATGCTTCGGGTGCTTACGTGTCAGCTGGTACCCGAACGGCTCGGCCTCGAGTCTTCCCTAACCCCTACATATCGGCAGCGCTCCCGCTTGTGCCACCACCGACCTCAATTCGCACATCGAGTCACTATCTTCCATTGTAACCGACGCCTCCCACACCTGCGTCTCCTCATTCGCCCATCTTCTCGCCGGGGATGCATCATACGACAGAGAAGTTCCTCAGTGTTGTTGCTACCCCCGAAGACCACGTGCCGACACGTCCGCAGTGCGATCATGAGCAAGCGCGTAAGCTGTGCCGTGTCTGCGAGATGCAACTGCTCGCCTGTTATGAGTGGTTTCTTGATGCCACATGTGTCGATGCGCCCTCAAGTCAACAGTCATTCTCCCTCTCTTCCTCATGTGTCCTGAGTTAAGTTTACGCCATTGCAATTTGGCGTCGTCTCGCTCTTCAGCGCTATCCCCATGAGTTGGCACTCATGTTCCGCGTTCCTCGCTGATTCAGTGCAGGCCCCATCCACTGCCTGCGCCCTGCCTAGGCCATGTACTTGTCTGGTAACACATTTCACGTTCCTCAGGCCCGGCCCCAGTCCGACTTCATCCTGTCTTGTGGGCATCTCCACCTCCCTTTGCCCTTCGGTCTCATCATCCTCTGGTGTTATCATCAACACCAGCATGATGTGACACGTTTAAGTCGAGTCGAATGTTTGTTGACACATCAACGCGTCAACACTGCTCTCCTAGTAGGGAACCATTCAGATTAAAGGTTTCTGTTCCTTTTATGCGAATTAAACTAACAAATTCTTTTTTCTAGGACGCAGTGTTTTCAACTTGACAACGGCCGCCGATGTAGTGCTACCTTCCTGTCGGGGCTTTCGTAGGGGCATAGGAGACTGCATGGGGGTGTTGGGAGACCAGAGGAATGGTACTCCGCCGCGCTTGCAAGAAGTTCTGCGCACTTACCTGCCAGGTATGTCCCCTATTCTCATCTCCTAGATGAGCCTTTGAGGACGCTACAAAAACGTGGAACAATCGGACGTGTTAGAAACCCCCCCAACGGCCACCCGGGCTGCCACGAGGCCATCAACTAAGCAGCTCAGACGCGTCGACACCGTCGCCCGTGACGTGGCAGAACCGTGGACTCGCATAGACTTACATACAAATGGACTGATTAATGGGATGAGTGGTAGCATACGCGCTTAGATCGCTTAGGATTTATGTTACTTTGAATACCTACGCAATAATGTCAGCATTATCTTTAATGTCTGTTCGATAAAATTGACTGATAAGTGACTGGTAATTGTCCAATAATTGAGATAAACGGGGGCTAAATTTTCGGGGGGTAAGCTAGGGAGAGCAGTGATGATAATGTAGTGCTGGCGAGTCGCTAGCCCTCGCTAGCCCGGCGTTAGCTCTCGCTAGCCCGGCGTTAGTTCTCGCTAGCCTGGGAGGTTTTCCCTATGCGACACCGTCCCACGAGGACGCGACTTCGAGAATTTCCCATTGGACAGCTTCGGGTCGCGCTTGGGTTATCGCTTTGGGGGCAATTATCAACCTCGGTTGATTTCGTCAGGACGCGGGCAAGTGGGATCAGACGGCAATATAAATGGCTTACATCCCATGTCGTTTTTGTGCGGCCGCTCGTCCAACTTTTTGTTTCACATTCCAGACACATGCTCGCCTCCGCAGCTACTCTCTTCACCCTCACCTGTTTTTCTGCCGCTCTCGCATGGAGCCCAAGTTTCCCGTATGGGAGTGAGACGAAAGTCCGCGGTGTTAACATCGGCGGTTGGCTCGTGCTCGAAGTATGACACCTGGATGTATGCGCGTTGACGTAGCCATTTTGACACTCCTCTCGTGTGCAGCCCTGGATCACACCCAGCTTGTTCGAGAATACTGGCAATCCCAATATCGTCGACGAGTGGACGTTTGGGCAGCTGCAGGACCGAAATACTGCGAAACGCGTACTCAAGGCTCATTGGGATTCATGGATAACCGAGTCAGACTTTGCTGAAATTGCAGCCGCTGGGTACGCCGAGTCTAAAAAGTCTCCGCCACGTTTACGAGGAGTTTATCTCTCAGCCTGAACCACGTACGAGTGCCGATCGGGTATTGGGCCTGGGAGGTCGCGTCAGGCGAGCCGTATATTCAGGGACAACTTGATTACCTTCGCGAGGCCGTGACTTGGGCCAGGTATCATGGACTAAAGCTAATCATCGATTTGCACGGCGTACCTGGCAGCCAAAATGGGTATGGCCGTGTTGTTGTAGTCATTGGGACAAGAGAGCGAGAACGCTGACGGGGCTCGTCTGCAGCTTCGACAACTCGGGACACAGACTTCCCTTCCCTGAGTGGCAGTCAAATCAGACCAACATTGACCGCACCAACGCAATTCTTAAGCGCATTGCGAGCGAGTTTGGCTCCCAGTATGATACTGTGGCTGCCATTCAGCCGATGAACGAGTCCGTCCCGGTCCTTCCGCGCCCTCAGGTCGTATGGCGGCACAGCTAACCCAAACTAGGCCAGCCGGATTGTATGGGCCTGCCGTGCTTGATGCCGTGCGCCAATACTGGCTGGATTCATACGCAAACATCAGAGCGTCGTCGGCAAACACATTGGAACTGATCCATGATGCATTCCAACCACTCAGCTATTGGAATGGTTGGCAACATTCGCCCAATTACATAGAAGTGGCAATGGATACCCACATCTACCAGATATTCTCTGACACCGTAAGTCTCCCGAAGTATCCAATATCGCGTCACATGGCTTACATTGCGTGATGGACCGCTAGGGCGTAGCGCAAACGCCGTCGCAGCACATAGCCACCGCGTGCAGCTACGGCGACGATCTTCAAAACTTTGATGGGAACCAGATGTGGACCATCGTTGGGGAGTGGGCACCGGTCATTACGGATTGCGCAAAGTACCTTAATGGGCGGGGTGTCGGCGCGCGTTATGACGGGACTTATAATGGGTCTCCTCGTGTCGGCAGCTGTGTGGGGCTGACCGGGTCAGCCGCATCGTTCAACGCGAGCTACAAGACGTTTTTGAGGCAGTATTGGGAAGCTCAGGTCATAACGTATGAAAAAGCGAGTGGGTGGATCATGTGGACATGGAAGGTAGAGGAGGCGGACGAGTGGTCATATCAGGTTGGCCTGAGGGATGGCTGGATCCCTCGCGATGTCACCGAGCGCCAATTCCCATATATCTGTGGTTAGGGGCACAGTTTTCTATTCCTAATTGATGGGTGCAGCCCCTTTTATCACCTCTGTCGGCGGACGCACTACTCGCACCCATAACGGTGTTTGGATTTCCGGTGTCCAGTGGAATGCAAAGGGGCACTCCATTTCTTTTCCCACCACCGACCACCTATTTCCTTGTACATTTCCTTGCAATTTGTATTTCACGATCACGTGATAGGGCGATGAGCGCGTGCAGAGACGCGCATGCAATGTCGAGGCCCCTGGTGTCGAAAGCTACATAAAGCCATGTTGTCGCACGACCAAGTCACAGCACCCTTGAACTGCTATCATGGTCATGAACACTGGATCCTCTGATGTGAAAATGAATGTGAAATGCGCCACCGAATCCCAAACAGTGGGTGTTGCCACCGTCGCACAGCGTTCGGGCAACCATGACGACTGACCTGGCTTTTCTGTCTAGGCCGCTGCTGCTCTGCAGGGCATGCCGTCCTGCTGTGCGGGATTGCACTCGTGCGTGTCCTCGAGAGATACTGTGAGTCCACCGTCTGCGTCCTCTGCTTCGGCCTACCGAGTCTGATCCCGTCTTCAACGCGTACAGTGCACTAGGACATCCCACACCCTATGCCCCCGGTTGACCCGGAGAGAACAACACACCCCTGGCCCCTACGCCTCCACCTCTACCTCCATCCCCATCGACCCATACCCATCGACCCCAAACACGGAGACGGACGCCTCTTTCGCAGACCGCAATTCGGGCGCCGTCTTCTCTGGTTTGCACGGAGCATCCGGCGAGCGCATCACGCCGCACGCATTCCGCAAAGCCAGCGGCCTCGCCCCAACCCTCCACCTCATCATTCCCTCTTCGCACCCTCCTTCTCATTCTCCCGCTGCGGAGGAGGCCGCCGCCGACGCAGCCGCGAGCCCCCTCCCCACCTTCTCCCTGACCCTCCCGACGCCCACCACCCCCCGTTCGCCGATCCACCTGCCCTCCCCAACGACGAAGACGAGTACGAGCAGTTCCCCCTTCACGCGCACATCCTACTACGCCCTCGCGGCGCGCTCCCCGCCCAGCGCGCGCGTGCCCTACCTCCCAACACACTGCTCGCACACGCTCCGGCCCTTCGTGCCGCTACGCAGCAGCGGCTGCGGGCTCTGCGCGCTACAGCTGCTCGCCTGCGAAACGTGGTGGCGCTCCGCGGGCGCTGGGGCAGAGGCGGAGGCGGAGGCGACGCCGCTGCTGCGCGCTCCGCGGGTGCTCCCCGCTGCGTGCGATGAGACGACGCGTTCCGTTTTCTACGCGCTTGGGATCCCGCTCGGCGCGCTCGATCGGGCGTGCGTCGATCTTGATGTCGTCGAGGCTATCGTGTTTATTCCGCGCGCTGCTGCTGCGCCGCGCCGTGGCAAGACGAAGAAGAAGAAGAATTCTATCGGTCGTGCGTCTTCGCGCGTACGCATGTTGTTCCGGCGTGCGCGCCATTTCCTCAGTGCACCGGCTCGTGTGCCGATGGTACCCACTCATGTATTACCTCGCCGTCGAGTCATTGCACAACCTTAGTTTGCCTGACATTCTCGTATTTGTTGTTCTGCTGGCTCAGTTCCTGGATTCTTGGATATTCCCATTTCTTGTTGTATGTACTGTATATCTACCCGAAACAGATACCCATACCAAAGTCCTCGGGATAAAAAAATGCCATACGTACATGTCTGCTAGAGGAATTAAACCTGTATCGTCCGTGTGTACTGTAAAACAGAGGGTATGTCTGTATGGATATAAAGAGTGTGATGTGTGGGGTATCTAATCAAGACACATAATAAAAAAAAGGTTGTGCTCGTGAATGCGGGTGAGCAACATTGGTGAGCGGACGCCACAAACATCAACCAGACATTGGGGAACTTCCGGTCAGAGGGGTGCCGCAGAATCCAACCAAACTGGAGGCCGGCGGAATATGACTACTCGTGTGCCTGTTCTGCCTTCCATGTCCACATCACTCACCCACTCGCTTTTTCAGAAGTAATGGTAATGGCCTTCAGTTTTAAATATAGACCGTTGGTGAATATAACGCCCGCTTACGGTGTAAAGCAGCAAACAACGGCAAAGGGCCAAATAACCCAGGCCTGTCTTTCCTGCGCAGCTTCCGTAGTGCGGAGCGTCCTTGCGAACGGACCTGTCATACCGTGCGCCAACGCCGCGACCGCTGAGGTATTTCGCGCAGTCTGTCATTGCGTATGTCCTGTTGGGTACATCGCGTCCATCATAACTGGCCAGTGGCCAGAGTGGAGAGAGAAGCTTCTTCACCGAATGCTTTTGTACGAGTCGTACCAATACTGACGAGTGACATCGAGCACTTGGTGACCGTAGAATCCAGCCGGCCTGGAACAACACATGGGTTACTGTGCGACCGTCGAAAGATGTGTTACAGGACAATTTTGAGTGCCGTGAATCACCCAAACACAGCTTATCAAGAGTCAATTCAAATGTTGAAATTAAGATAGGCCGATGAGAAGTTTCCTCCTTGCAGAATGTGGGTCGGAAATGCCTAGAACCGCAGTAGTCACCACAGCCTGTTTCAGGGTCGTCTCGCATGAATGTTGACCAATGCGAAGACCCACTCGGGTTGTAATACGGTCTTGTTGCATGGAAAGGCTGTCATAGTATGTGCATAAGCGTGGTGTGTTGGCCTACTCAGTAATCATCATGGCATCATGCAAGAAGTAAGGATTCAATTACTTGGTCCTCGCGTTCCGTTTCTTTGTGCCTGTGGTCTTGACCCTCTTGAGCCGTGGATTCACATCTGTCACGTAGCAGCTAAGGTCATCATATATATAAAGTGTATCTGCTGTGGTTACCATCGGGTCGGCATTGGAGGCTACTGACAGCAAGTTCAAGTTCAAGTTCAGCGTTGCGGGCGTGTTTACGTAACGGATTTTCAAAAGTTCAAGCCTTCCCCTGCGTTTTTTCTCCACGCTCTTGCCAGTATCCAAGTTTGCTTCGTCCGACAATGGCCCCGTACATCCATTTACCAATATTCCTCATATATCGATCTCTATATATGCTTTCGTCATTCATCGGTACGGAACGCGGCGCGCATCCAATTCCCGTGCAGAGTCAGAAGTCCACTCATTCCCGTGGTCCTGTACGAAGATACTGTACTTTCTTGCGTCACATCCATGGGCCATGACCCTAATGTTCTATGATATATTATTGAAACCCGGATCTTCGCGGGAAAAAAAATGACTATCCGCCAGTAAGGGGCTTGGGAGTGCCATCGGCGCCGGCAGCTTTGAAAGGGTTGCAACGAATGACTTCGACGGAAGGGTACGGCCGAGGATGGTGCGCCTCACTTCACTGGAACACGTACATGTGCGGGAGTTTGGAAAGGACAGAGAAAAGTGGAAAAGGCGAGATGCTGGGAATCGAGCACGTCAAAGGAACTGAAGGGATGACACCTGAGGCCCTTCAGATTGCTGTCGCGTGCATGCTCAGAAACGATATCGTTCCAAGCGCCCCAAATACAACATCACAGTGAATCCGAGAAAAGATTGCTGATAAGAAATCGTGCTGACCAGATCCATGAAGGTTGCCATCTCTGAACCAGAAAATAAAATAAAACAAAAACGCGAGTGAGTTTGAGTGAAAGAGCCGATGCGGATCCAGCCTGAGGGATATCAGAGAGACGAGACGAGAATAAGCGGAGACAGCGAGAGGAGACTGAAGACCGTCTTGCTCGGAGTCTGTAAGGAGAGGAAGCGTTGTTTTAAAGGAGAGAGGAGGACGGTACTCAGTGGGTTGACGGCACAGTAGCTCGGTTTGACGAAATGGAGTCTAAACTGTGTCGAGTAGAGTAGAGGGAAGGAGTGGCGAAGAAAACGAACAGAGAAGTTCACGCGGGCGAGAGAGGAGGAAAAGTGGGGACCGCGCCCTATACCAATCTGATTCTCGACGTACCGTACTTCGGCCTTATATACATGCATCCCTACCTACCGGTGGTCCTGTAGTACCGTATGTGTGTGTAAAGGGAAAGATAGACAACCATCGAGAAAGGAGGGAACCGCCAGTTGCGAGGCGAGCAATGCGAGACGAGACCGGAGACGATATCAATGAAAGGTTAACAAGGGAAGAAGATATATAAAGATTGACGTAGGGGTATGTGCGAGACACGCTTGTCCCGAATGAGACGTCCAGTGATGGTGGAAATCTGAAGCCTTGGCGAATCGGGAAGTTTGACAAGGAAATGTCGGGGTGGCTCGGTCCGGGCGGTGCTTGAGTTGTTGTGTTGCGACATGGAAGGATGGTGGTAGGTCAAAGTCTTTGACAAGTCCGGTCTGATTTTGTGGAGGGCCTGGAGGAGGTGGTCGAAGGGAGAGAGCAAGAAAAGACGAAGAGAGAAGACCTGAAACGTGCTGCTGGTCACGCGGTAGCAGGAGTGAATGGGACAGCTCAGGTCGGTGACGCATCGAGGGTCTCATCGAAGGGGTTTACGCCGAGGCGCTCCATACCTTATATCATGCACATCTATCTGCCTCTAATGTCACAAGTACTGTATCAAGAAAAACATCAAGACATCGAAATCACAAGTCCAGGCATGCGAGTCACAAATCCTAGGCTTCGTGTCTTTAACAAATAAGTCAAAGTCATATGCCTACAATTGCCTTAAATGCCTCATAGCACCTAAAGATCTCACGTCGGTTGTCCAGGAGCTTCATCCCGCCACTATGGTCAGTGAGAGCAGGATAAAAGGTTACGTGAGTTTCTTCTTGAGGACAGGTACCGTTCGCAATATGGGTCAACAAGTTCTGAGTGATGGGGATCTTGAAGAACGAAGGCGACGTGCCGGCCATCACAATGCCAGGCATCACCTAAAATGAACAGGGTTTCAGAAAAGCATCAACAAAATTGCGAAATGACTCACCATTTCTGCCAAGGGAGGGCACCCAGCAGCTTCCCTGCTTGCGTTATTCATGTGGAAAGCCGCAACTGCCTTTACCACAAGCTGAACTTGTGGACCGAAAGGATCCCTGCGAACCGCCATCTTATCCTCCTGGACTAGGAGAAGGAATTCATTCTGAACTGCGTCGAAGATACAGACATCGGCCGTTGTACGTCTTTTTGCGCCACAAATGAAGTAATCGATCCCAACCCGTCTTTGTGCGAGCCGGCTCCCAGAATTATAACCAAGAACCCTGAAAAGCTCTACAGAAAAATCAAGCACAGGGGCTTTCGAACTTCCGTGAGTCATGACGTAGTCGACCAAATAGATCAGCTGTGCGTGACGACCTTGTTGCATACCACGACGGTCGGCGATAGTGAGCAGCTCATTGTCAACTGACGGTGGCGGTAACTCCTGTGAGGTGGGAGCCATTGGACTCCAAGGACTATAGATTAACTATCCCCGCCTACCGGTAAGCCAAAGAATGTGAGGGCGTCGACCTGAGTGATGGTAATATTGTAAGAAGCTAGATCATTTCGTGTCTTAATGAAGTAAGCCATGATTGCGAGCGGCGAGTGGGCGTGGTCGTGGTCGTGGTCGTTCGAGTCAGGAGTAAATTGATAAGCGTGACCACGGTGTAGTGCTGCCATCCGGTTCCAATTCTGGCTTGTGAGCCGAGCCGAGCCAACGGCTCATGCCTCTGCACAGTCAATCTGTCCCAAGATGGGTATAATACTTCCTTGGTTGGCAATATTCGACAGTCCATCTCCTATCAATTACATTCATGGACATTAGGTAAGTGGGCTTGCTCTTCCATTTAGTGGCCATGTAGTGCATAAGACTCAGTCGTTGTGAAAGAATGACTGAGGTGTGCAAGTATGAAGTATCGAAAACCTATACTAAACTACTGTAGCGAACGTCGGAACATATTTCAATATTCTTATACTCCACCCAACGGCCTGATCGGGCCGTGTGTGGCGCATGGCTGGCAACCCCAATTCCAATTCCATAGCCGCCGAGTACATTTAGCAGGATTTAGACAGGTGTTCAGCGTTCAGCCTTGTGGCGCGAGACCCGAGGATCGGTTCTTTTGCGTCACAGCCGTACAGACGTTTCACGTTACACATTTAGCTACTCTTTGCTGGCACTCTCGTGATCCGTTGCTCCACTGCACGTTGCCTGCAAGGTCGTCTGGCAAGCTACACTGGGCCTTGAGGCAGCTCAGCTGGAGTAGCGCGGCCTAGAAAATACGGCAGGATAATCTCTTCGTGGGAAGACCGCAGGAAGCAATGCAAGTCGGGACGAAAGCGGCCTGCTGTCACTATTTGTGGGGCTTTATCGAAGCAGCGCGGACCAACGCGGACCAGAGCGAACCACGTTGACATTCGTCAATCGAAACGCAATAATATTGATATTAATGAGGACACCGTCCCATGAGCACGCGACTTCGAGACTTTCCCATTGGACAGCTTCGGGTCACGCTTTCGTCATCGCTTTGGGGGCTATTTTGGCTGTTTCGTCATGACGGGGGCAAGTGGGATAAGACGACAATATAAATGGCATCCATCCCATGTCGTTTTTTGTGCGGCCGCTCGTCCAGCCTTTTGCTTTACACCCCAGACACATGCTCGCCTCCGCAGCTACTCTCCTCATCCTCACCTGTTTTTCTGCCGCTCTCGCATTCAGTCCAAGCTTCCCGTATGGGAGTGCGACAAAAGTCCGCGGTGTTAACATCGGCGGTTGGCTCGTGCTCGAAGTATGACACCTGGATGTATGCGCATTGACGTAGCCATTTTGACACTCCTCGTGTGCAGCCCTGGATCAACCCCAGCGTGTTCGAGAATACTGGCAATCCCAATATCGTCGACGAGTGGACGTTTGGGCAGCTGCAGGACCGAAATACTGCGCAACGCGCACTCACGGCTCATTGGGATTCATGGATAACCGAGTCAGACTTTGCTGCAATTGCAGCCGCTGGGTACGCCGAGTCTAAAAAGTCTCCGCCACGTTTACGAGGTGCTTATCTCTCAGCCTGAACCACGTACGAGTGCCGATCGGGTATTGGGCCTGGGAGGTCGCGCCAGGCGAGCCGTATATTCAGGGACAACTTCCTTACCTTCGCAACGCCGTGACTTGGGCCAGGAAACATGGACTCAAGTTAATCATCGATTTGCACGGCGTACCTGGCAGCCAAAATGGTATGGCCGTGTTGTTGTAATCAATGGGACAAGAGAGCGAGAACGCTGACGGGCTCGCCTGCAGCTTCGACAACTCGGGACACAGAATTTCCTTCCCTGGGTGGCAGTCAAGTCAGTCCAACATTGACCGCACCAACGCAATTCTTAAGCGCATTGCGAGCGAGTTTGGCCCCAGTATGATACTGTGGCTGCCATTCAGCCGATGAACGAGTCCGTCCCATTTTTTCCGCGCCCTCACGTTGTATGGCGGCACAGCTAACCCAAACTAGGCCAGCCGGATTTAAGGGGCAGGCCGTGCTCACTGCCGTGCGCCAATACTGGCTGGATTCATACGCAAACATCAGAGCGTCGTCGGCAAACACATTGGAACTGATCCATGACGCATTCCAACCACTCAGCTATTGGAATGGTTGGCAACATCCGCCCCGTTACCAAGGAGTGGCAATGGATACTCACATATACCAGATGTTCTCTAACGCCGTAAGTCTCGAAGTCTCCAAGATTGCATCAATCACATGGCTTACATTGCGTGATGAACTGCTAGGGCGTAGCGCAAACGCAAACGCAGCACATAGCCACCGCGTGCAGCTACGGTAACGGTCTTCAAAACTTTGATAGAAACCAGTTGTGGACCATCGTTGGGGAGTGGACACCGGCCATGACGGATTGCGCAAAGTACCTCAATGGGCGGGGTGTCGGCGCGCGTTATGACGGGACTCGTAATGGGTCTCCTCGTGTCGGCAGCTGTGGGGGGCTGACCGGGTCAGCCGCATCATTCAGCGCGAGCTACAAGACGTTTTTGAGGCAGTCTTGGGAAGCTCAGGTCATAACGTACGAAAAAGCGAGTGGGTGGATCATGTGGACATGGAAGGCGGAGGAGGCGGACGAGTGGTCATATCAGGTTGGCCTGAGGGATGGCTGGATCCCTCGCGATGTCACCGAGCGCCGATTCCCGCGTATCTGTGGTTAGGGGCACAGTTTTCTTGTCACACCTCTGTCGGCGGATGCAACTCGCACATACCAATTTTGGATTTCGGATTTCGGATTTCCGGTGTCCATGTGGAATGTAAGGGGCCCCACCGACCACCGCCGTCGCCCATCGCCAATTGCATTTTCACGATCACGTGATGGGGCGATGAACGCGTGCAGAGACGCGCCGCAATGTCGAGGCCTTGGTCGAAGCCCCTGATGTCGAAAGCTACTAAAGCCATGTTGTTGCACGACCAAAGTCACAGCATCTTTGAACCGCTATCATGATCATGAACACTGGATTTTCTGACGTGAATATGAATGCGAAATGTGCCGGAATCCCAAACAGTGGGTGTCGCCACCGTCGCACAGCGTTCGCACAACCATGACGACTGACCTGGCTTTTCTGTCTAGGCCGCTGCTGCTCTGCAGAGCATGCCATCCTGCTGTGCGGGATTGCACTCGTATGTGTCCTCGAGAGATACTGTGAGTCTACCGTCTGCGTCCTCTGCTTCGGCCTACCGAGTCTGCTCCCGTCTTCAACGCGTACAGTGCACTGGGACATCCCACACCCTACGCCCCCGGTTGACCGGAGAGAACAACTCACCCCTGACCCCTGCGCCTCCACCTCCACCCCCATCGACCCATACCCATCGACCCCAAAGACGGAGACGGACGCCTCGTTCGCAGACCGCAATTCGGGCGCCGTCTTATCTGGTTTGCACGGAGCATCCGGCGAGCGCATCACGCCGCACGAATTCCGCAAAGCCAGCAGCCTCGCCTCGACCCTCCACCTCATCATTCCCTCTTCGCCCCCTCCATCTCATTCTCCCACTGCGGAGGAGGAGGAGGAGGCCGCCGACGCAGCCGCGGGCCCCGTCCCCACCTTCTCCCTGACCCTCCCGACGCCCACCACCCCCGCTCGCCGATCCACCTGCCCTCCCCAATGACGAAGACGAGTACAAGTAGTCACCCCTTCACGCGCACATCCTACTACGCCCTCGCGGCGCGCGCCTCGCCCAGCGCGCGCGTGCCTTACCTCCCGACACACTGTCCGCACACGCTCCGGCCCTTCGTGCCGATATGCAGCAGCGGCTGCAGGCTCTGTGCGCTACAGCTACTCGCCTGCGAAACGTGGTGGCGCTCCGCGGGCGCGGGGGCAGAGGAGGAGGGGGCGACGCCGCTGCTGCGCGCGCCGCGGGTGCTCCCCGCTGCGTGCGACGAGACGACGCGTTCTGTTTTCTACGCGCTTGGGATCACGCTCGGCGCGCTCGATCGGGCGTGCGTCGATCTTGATGTCGTCGAGGCTATTGTGTTTATTCCGCGTGCTGCTGCTGCTGCGCCGCGCCGTGATAAGGCGCAGAAGAAGAAGAATTCTATCGGTCGTGCGTCTTCGCGCGTACGCATGTTGTTCCGGCGTGCGCGCCATTTCCTCAGTGCACCGGCTCGTGTGCCGATGGTACCCACTCATATGTTACCTCGTCGTCGAGTCATTACACGGCCTTAGTTTGCCTGACTTCCTCATATTTATTGTTCTGCTGGCACAGTTCCTGGATTCCTGGATATTCCCACTTGACCTATCCCTTGTTGTATGTACTGTATATCTACCTGAAACAAATACCCATACCAAAGTCCTCGAGATAAAAAAAAACTAGTGTGTGATCGTTTGTTTGGCACTAAGCTTGGTGCCATCTTGGTTGTATGTACTGTATATCCACCCGGAACAAATACCCATACCAAAGTCCTCGAGATATAAAAAATGCCATACGTCATGTCTGCTAGAGGAATTAAACCTGTATTGTCCGTGTGTTTTGTAAAATACAGGGTATGCCTGTGTGCTTGTATACCTGTAAGGAGTGTGGATTATCTGGTATCTAATCAAGACACTTAAGAAAAAGGTTGCGCTCGTCAGATCAGGTTTGAGCAGACGCCGCAAGCATCAACCGCAGACATTGAGGAACTTCCGGTAAGTGGAGAGTTGCGGAATCCAATGAAACTGGAGGCCGGCGGAATGACCGGATATATATATGACCACTCGGTTGCCCGTTCTGCCTTCCATGATGTCCCACATGACCCACCCAAAGTCCTTGTGTGATATTTAGGCAATTTGGGGAGGATAGATACAAATTCAGGTTCAAAAAGGAGTTGACTATGACCATACATTAAGCTAGCGGCACCTTATTCGGTTTCAAGGCTCGGTGTCTTTAACAAATGAGTCAAAGTCTTTTATGCCTACAATTGCCTTAAATGCCTCATAGCACCTAAAGATCTCACGTCGGTTGTCCAGGGGCTTCATCCCGCCACTATGGTCAGTGAGAGCAGGATAAAAGGTTACGTGAGTTTCTTCTTGAGGACAGGTACCGTTCGCAATATGGGTCAACAAGTTCTGAGTGATGGGGATCTTGAAGAACGAAGGCGACGTGCCGGCCATCACAATGCCAGGCATCACCTAAAATGAACAGGGTTTCAGAAAAGCATCAACAAAATTGCGAAATGACTCACCATTTCTGCCAAGGGAGGGCACCCAGCAGCTTCCCTGTTTGCGTTATTCGTGTGGAAAGCCGCAACTGCCTTTACCACAAGCTGAACTTGTGGACCGAAAGGATCCCTGCGAACCGCCATCTTATCCTCCTGGACTAGGAGAAGGAATTCATTCTGAACTGCGTCGAAGATACAGACATTGGCCATTGTACGTCTTTTTGCGCCACAGATGAAGTAATCGAGGCCAACCCGTCTTCGTGCGAGCCGGCTCCCATAATGATAACCAAGAACATTGAAGAGCTCCACAGAAAAATCAAGCACAGGATCTCCCAAACTTCCGGGAGTCGTGACGTAGTCGACCATAAAGATCAGCTGTGCGTGATCAGCTTGTTGCACACCACCATGGTCGGCGATAGTGAGCAGCTCATTGTCAACTGACGGTGGCGGTAACTCCTGTGAGGTGGGAGCCATTGGACTCCAAGGACTATAGATTAACTATCCCCGCCTACCGGTAAGCCAAAGAATGTGAGGGCGTCGACCTGAGTGATGGTAATATTGTAAGAAGCTAGATCATTTCGTGTCTTAATGAAGTAAGCCATGATTGCGAGCGGCGAGTGGGCGTGGTCGTGGTCGTGGTCGTTCGAGTCAGGAGTAAATTGATAAGCGTGACCACGTAGTGCTGCCACGGTCCGGTTCCAAGATCATCGAACCACGAATGTGCCACCGAATCCCAAACAGTGGATCTTGCCACCGTCGCACAGCGTTCGCGCAACCATGACGAGTGACCAGGAATTTCTGTCTAGGCCGCTGCTGCTTTGCAGGGCATGCCGTCCTGCCGCACAGGACTGCATTCATGCGTGTCCTCGAAAAATACTGTGAGTTCGCCGTCTCTGCTTCGGCCACCGAAATTCTGATCCCGTCTTCAACGCGTAGTGCACTGGGACATCCGTCACCTTTACGCCCCCGGTTGACCCGGAGAGAACAACAACACACCCCTGACCCCTGCGCCTCACAACAACGCCTGTCCACATCCACCCCAAAAACGGAGACGGGCGCCTCGTTCGCAGACCCTAAGTCGGGCGTCGTCTTCGCTGGCTTGCACAGAGCATCCGGCGAGCACATCGCGCCGCACGAATTCCGCAAAAGCCAGCGGTCTCGCCCCGACCCTCCACCTCATCATTCCCTCTTCTCCCCCACCCTCTCATTCTCCCGCCGCGGAGGAGAAGGACGCCGCCGCCCAGACCCCCTTCCCCACCTTCTCCCTGACCCTCCTGACGCGCATCACCCCCCGCTCGCCGATCGCGGTGCGCTCCCCGCCCAGCGCGCGCGTGCCTTACCTCCCGACACACTGCCCGCACACGCTCAGGCCCTTCGTGCCGCTACGCAGCAGCGGCTACAGGCTCTGCGCGCTGCCGCTGCTCGCCTGCGAAACATGGTGGCGCTCCGCGGGCGCGGGGGCAGAGGAGGAGGAGGGGGCGACGCTGCTGCTGCGCGCGCCGCGGGTGCTCCCCGCACGCACGAGATGACGTGCTCCGTTTTCTACGCGCTTGGGATCCCGCTCGGCGCGCTCGATCGGGTGTGCGTCGATCTTGATGTCGTCGAGGCTATCGTGTTTATTCCACGCGCTGCTGCTGCTGCGCCGCGCCGTGGTAAGGCGCAGAAGAAGAAGAATTCTATCGGTCGTGCGTCTTCGCGCATACGCATGTTGTTCCGGCGTGCGCGCCATTTCCTCAGTGCATCGGCTCGGGTGCCGATGGTACCCACTCATATGTTACCTCGCCGTCGAGTCATTGCACGACCTTAGTTTGCCTGACATTCTCATATTTGTTGTTCTGCTGGCACAGTTCCTGGATTCCTGGATGTTCCCACTTGACCTATCCCTTGTTGTATGTATTGTATATCCACCCGAAACAAATACCCATACCAAAGTCCTCGAGATGAAAAAAAATTGGCATACGTCATGTCTGCTAGAGGAATAAAACCTGTATCGCCCGTGTGTACTGTAAAACAGAGGGTATGCTGGGATGTTTGTATGCCTGTAAGGAGTGTGGAGTATGTGGTATCTAATCAAGTCAGTTGATAAAAAAAGGTTGCGCTCGTCAGATCAGGTTTGAACAGACGCTGCAAGCATCAACCGCAGACATTAGGGAACTTCCGGTCAGTGGGGTGCTGCAGACTGGAGGCCGGCGGAATATGACCGGATAAATATAGGACCACTCTGCCTGTTCTGCCTTCCATGATGTCCACATGACCTACCCAACGTCCTTGTGTGATCTTTATCTCAATCCTTCTATCTTAACTTAACCGAGCACACTCCGGCGTGTCACAGCCAATTAGGATTGACAATGAGATTTATATTTAGGCAATTTGGGGAGGATAGATACAAATTCCTATTCAAAAAGGAGTTGACCATGGCCACACATGTAAGCTAGCGGCACCTTATTCGGTTTCAAGGCTTGGTGTCTTTAAAGGCATATGCCTACAATTCCCTTGAATGCCTCAAAGCACCTCAAGATCTCACGTCGGTTGTCCAGAGGCTTCATCCCACCACTATGGTCAGGAGAGCAGGATAAAAAGTCACACGAGTTTCTTCTTGAGGACAGGTACCGTGCGCAATATGGGCCAACAAGTTCTGAGTGATGGGGATCTTGAAGAACGAAGGCGACGTGCCGGCATGACAATGCCGGCATCACCTAAAATGAACAGGGTT
>WTXF01000394.1:0-20907 GCA_022496215.1 Russula brevipes | reverse complement strand
ACTTCTCGAGCAGGGGCACAGATCCGAAAGCACAGGATAAGAACGGTGTTACACCATTGCACTTGGTGTCGTCGAACGGACATGTGGAAGTCGTTCGGATACTTCTCGATCAGGGCACAGATCCGAAAGCACAGGATAAGGACGCTGTGACACCGTTGCACTTGGCGTCGTCGAACGGACATGTGGAAGTCATTCGGTTACTTTTCGATCATGGCGCGGATGCGACATCACAGAACAGCTACGGCCAGACACCATTCCACTTGGCGTCGGACAGGGGACATGTAGAAGTCATTTGGATACTTCTCGAGCAGGGCGCAGAACTGACAGCACAGGACAATGATGGCCGGACACCATTTCACTTTGCGTCGGACAAGGGACGTGTGGAAGTCACTCGGATACTTCTCGAGCAGGGCGCAGATCCGAACGCACAGGATAAGAACGGTGTGGCACCATTCCACTTGGCGTCGTCGAACGGACATGTGAAGTCATTCGGATACTTTTCGATCAGGGCGCAGATCCGACAGCACAGACCAAGATCGGCCAGACACCGTTCCACTTGGCGTCGGACTGTGGACAAGTGGAATCATTCGGATACTTCTCGAGCAGGGCGCAGATCCGAAAGCACAGGACAATGATGGCCGGACACCATTTCACTTTGCGTCGGACAAGGGACATGTGGAAGTCATCCGGGTACTTCTTGAGCAGGGCGCAGATCCGACAGCACAGGACAAGGACGGCGTGACACCATTCCACATGGCGTCGAACGGGGGACATGTGGAAGGTTATTCGGATACTTCTTGAGCAGGGCGCAGATCCGAAAGTACAGGACAATGATGGCCGGACACCATTCCACTTTGCGTCGGACAACGGACATGTGGAAGTAATTCGCATACTTCTTGAGCAGGGCGCAGATCCGACAGCACAGGACAAGGACGGCGTGACACCATTCCATATTGCGTCGGACAGGGAACATGCGGAAGTCATTCGGATACTTCACGAGCAGGGCGCAGGTCCAACAGTGCAGGACTGGGACGGCCGGACACCATCCTAGAAGGTATCAGATAGGTTTCGTCTTTATGTCCAGCCTGACATAATACGAAGGTAGTAGTTAAATTCTGTACACCGTCAGTCATATTTGTGTTGTGATGCAGCAGGTAATAATGCGAATACTACTAGGCATTGTCGTCCTACTTTCCGACATGTCGTATATCGAACGACCCCAGCCTCTCGCCCGCCTGGATAACATTGGGGCAGCTCGTTGACACCGGACCGGTGTGCCGCTGGTTATCACGTGCCATAGTTCCCACCAGTTGTATGTTGCTCCGCCGCGCGGAATAGAATTTTTGATTTAAAAAAGAAATATCCCAACTGCCGTCTCCAGCTCGCTCTCCGTAACGGGAGCATCATCGCTCGACTTCTTTCATCTGGAGAAATGAGAAGGACTTTTCAGAGCTTTCTCAGCACCCAACTAGGCATGGGAACCTCTTTGCAGTGATGGCGCAATCCTCGTAAATCGTAATCGCAAATCAAATCAGCGACTCAGCCTTTTACCGAAACTGAGTCGTTCCTTAGCCCTTACAGTGACCTCCAAGGCACCCGACTTTGCTGTCCTCCCGCAAAAAGTTCTTGAAACTCACAAGTTATCTTATAATGACCTGATAAACAGTATCACAGGCGCTGACTCGGTCCGATCCCTGTCAGATCATTGCATGGGATGATGGGAAGTCAATGGTAGTACTGTACGCATAGCTTGTGCTTCAGGATAGTCGTCGGTTGAACATCGTTATGGAGCCAGGGGATGACCAGACTGATGGCACTACTTCTAACAAGAATGGCGCGAAGGACTGCATACGAGCATAGGTAGAAGAGCGTTGATCAGGGCATTTAATTATTGGTATTCTGCGTTTAAATGTGAGACCGGTGCTTTGAGACAGCTTGGAGGACTCTGTGTTCTTGACAAGAGAGTCAAGGGCAGCCAGGTCATTCACGGGTTCCGTGATCGCAGAGGGAACTTCATGCACTTGACCCAGCCTGAGCCCAACATATCACCTGGGCTGCCAGTGCCCAGCGAAGATAGCTGTGCGTAAGTGACTGAGACCTCCTGAGAGCGTCATCGTCAGCCATAAACCTCTCCATGCTCTCGTTTACGAAGCGCAGCACCTGTTTCGCCTAGTCTATGGCAAGGTATGCCTCCATACTCGTCTCGTGCAAGGCGAGCCGTGCCTCTTCATTTGCTTTGTCTGACACAAGAGTGACAAGACGAGCCGCGCGCTCTCAGAAGTGACGCAAGGAATAGTGCCAAGAAGCTTTCCAACTGGACGCCGTTTATGTCAACCTCATATCCGAGTCTCCGAAGTAGTAAACGCGACGGAGAGGGAGCGACTTGGAGAAGTATCATTTGGCGCGCAGAGAGGTCGCTAATACTTGAAGCAAGGGCTGGGCCGGTTGGGAATGGCGACCGAACTGAGACACATAGGTGCGCAGCAGAATTTACGAGCCCCTTGACATGATGGAGCGATCAATGGGAGCGATAGCGAGTATTGGGTGGGGCGTACTGGTGTACGGTTTTGTTTTGCATTGCATTGTCTCTGTCATCTCAGACTATCTTGGGTATACAGGTCTAGGGTTAGTTTGGGAGGTTTACTATTATTCATTGGCTATCCATGCTCTGGACGCCTGTTTTATGGGTGTGTATTTGGGGGCGTGATGGTATTTCACTTATTTTCAAACCGGCGGCTTGGGAAATTTTAAAATTGATGGACCGGGCGGGAGCGGCCCGTGTCACGTGAGAGACCCAAGACTCTTCCGGAGCTGCCGTGGGCATAAGTTATAGTCGGCTGAGTCGGTTCTCTCGTTACCACCAGTTGCAAACCATGTCGCGCGTCGACCCTGCGCCTTTTCACGACAACCCTTGGCAAGAGGATTTGGGAGTTTCACAGTGAGCGTTCCATCTCGCGGCCTCTCTTGCTTCCCTAGAACTTTCTCCCAGCGCCTCACCACCCTCCTCAACCCGGCCACAGTCACCGCCGCCGCAGTTTGAGCTATCGTCCGAATCTGGCAAGCCCTCGTACTCCGCCGAAGAATACGAGCTTTCTCCGAACCTAGAGGCATGGTCGAGGAGCGCTCACCGGCACCGGCTTCGGCCGCACTATCGTGACGGCGATACAATCGACTGGTGGCATGAAGACGCGTCGGAGCGCGAACGATGGAAGACGTTGATCTCGCAACATGGGCTCAAGGGACTGGTTTCGCCTTTCGTGGACGCCGCGAAGCTATGGTTTGTCATCATACTTACCGGGATTTGCGTGGGCCTCGCGGGTGGATGGTTGGACATACTTGTCATGTGGTGAGCGCTCTTCCTTTCGTTATTGGGATTTAATGCGTATGCTTCTTGAAAGGCTATCTGGTCTCCGGGAGGGTAGGTGTGCCCGGGGATTTATGTGGAATCAAATCGAGTGTTGCGCGGGAGTGGAACGTATGTGGCCCTCATTCATCATCCATTCATTTGTAACACTTAGGCAATCGCTAGCGGGTGACGTCTGTCAGGACTGGCAGCCCTGGGCGCAGTACTTGGGGATCAGCTCTATATTGGGTCAATCTCTCTTTCATACGGTTTCATACATTCTACTCTCCGTACGCGCCTTCCCATCGTCTGAAACGTGTTGTCACTTCCATCTGTCTTCAGACGGGTTTTGCGGCCAGTGCTGCGGTCCTGGTAATATCATATGCTCCATAGTAAGTCCCGTATTCGCGAATCAATTTGATAGCTTGACTGTGAAAGGCAGCGCTTTTCATACCGGAAGTAAGTGCTTCTTGACTGGGTACTCTTGTTTAATTGAACGGTCTCCCAGTTCCAGAAATAAAGGCAGTGAGTGGGGCTGTATTGTTGTTGTTGTTGGTCATTCGTCTACTAACCACTATCCTGCCCCCGCAGATCCTCGGCGGCTATGTCTTCGACTCATTTCTGAGCTCTTGGACCCTTCTTATAAAGGCCCTCGGCCTTGTTCTTTCTGTATCTTCTGGACTGTCTCTCGGAAAGGAGGTGAGGTCCCTATATCTCAAATAATCGTTGTGTCTGATAGGACAAAGGGACCTTTGGTGCACATATCGTGCTGCATGTCATTCCTTTTCATGAGGCTTTTCTCGAAGTTTCACAGAAATGAAGGTACGTACTCTGTTTGACATTGGGCATTACTCATTACATGGTTCAGCCCAAAAACGCAAGATTTTGGCGGCTGCGGCATCGGCAGGTATCTCAGTAGCGTTCGGGAGTCCACTTGGCGGGGTCCTCTTCGGTCTCGAAGGCACGTTAAACTGTCTGCTTTGACCTCTTCGCGGCACTCAGCCCTGCCTTCCAGAACTTGACGCCTTTGGCGGTGATTTCGACGTGATGTGGCGCGGGTTCGTCACATCGGTCATCGCAGCTGTCGCGCTACAGTATGTGGACCCGTTCAAGACCTCCAAGCTCGTTTTGTTCCAAGTCTGTTTTGTATCATCTCCACCCGGCCAGCCTGGTGACAGCTTACATGCGTAGGTGACCAGCGGCAGTGACACCTGGCTAGCTTTTGAGTTGGTTGGTACATTTTTTGACGTCCCATATCGTGCGAATTAATGCTACGCAGGTTCCATGGTTATTCCTTGCTGTGGCGGGGGTATGCCACAACTTTTTGCCTACTAGCCAGACATTCTAAATTAGAACTATGCAGGGCGTTTTCGGCTCTCTCCTGACCAAGCTAAATATCGCGGCTGCGGTATACCGAAGGAATAGTATATTACACCAGTGGCCAATCTTAGAGGTCATAGGTGCGGCAGCAGTAACTGCGGCTATAAGCTACCTGGTGAGAGTGGCACGATGTGTCAGTTTGTGCGCATCAGAGGGCTGATACCCCGCAGGTTGTTTTCCTCAGGTGAGAATATCGGCCCTACGCATCTGGGGGCTGTCTAAAAGAACGACCCAGAGTCCCTGCTTCGGATCTTGTAGCCAATCTCTTTCAAGAGTGTGACCCCCAACGCATAGACTTCCACGGATTATGCAAGTAAGCTTGTTCCTGTTTCTAAGGAATAAATAAACCCATTCCGACGACTTTGAAGCCCGACAGCTATGTGGGAGAATGTATTCCTGCTTGTGTTGACTGGAGTCGTGAAGATCGGCCTCACGGCATGGACATTTGGCATGATGGTGCGATTTATTTTATGACTCTGACAATTCTTCGTAAACTGTCACAGGTGCCAGCGGGGATTTTCTTACCAACAATCGCAATAGGCGCGGCCCTTGGACGTGCGGTTGGCCTCTTGACGTATGGGTTGACTTCACTCCTCAAGTTAATTGGCCTGACCGTGCTTTAGCCAGGGTCTGTATCGAGCATACCCCAAGGCGTGGTTATTCTCCGCCTGTCCACCAGATCCGACAGTCCGCTGCATTTATCCTGGCTTCTACGCAGTCATTGGCGCATCATCGATGTTAGCGGGTGTTACTAGGATGACTGGTAGGTGGAGGCCGCAGTTTCGAAGAGGAATCGTGCTCATGACTCACAAAGTTTCACTTGTCGTCATCGTGTTTGAGGTGAAGGGTGGAAAATCGTTCTCTGAACCAATAAGTCGTTGATCGTGGTTGTAGTTAACGGGTGCGCTGTCGCACGTGCTTCCGATCATGATCTCGGTCATGGTCTCGAAGTGGGTTGCTGACGCACTTGGTCCGGACGGGATCTATGCATCGTGGATCGCCCTCCGCCGATATCCGTGGCTCGCGCCTTTCGAATATCGCGATAAGGGAGAAATCGCAGCTGATGCAATGACCCCAGTCAATAACTTGGTCGTCTTGCTCGAGGGTTCGCCTCTTGGCGAGCTGAGTCAGTATTGCATCTTTCTTAGCCGATGAGCGAATCGCTAGATTAACCGCGGCTCATCTACAGGAAGACTACTGGATACGTGGGAGTACCACGGCTTCCCAGTTGTAGAGAACGGGACACTGCTGGGCTACGTAGCGCGAGAGAAGCTCGGGAGTTTCATTGGTTCGCGCTTGCCTTTTTTCCTCGTCGCCATCGAACAGATTATCAACCGTCTTGCAGATCCTCTCCTCTCCGAGAGTGGCGGGGCAACTCGCATAGGCAGGTTCCGCGGGCCGCAAGACGGCGACTCTGCAGACCTCTCGCCGCTGTTGGAAGACACCATGCAGCTACGGAAAGAGGTTCCATTGGAACTCGTCGTGAACATGCTCCGCAAAATGGTCAGCTCTTACCACCCCCCCCACGGCCAATTGTGTTGTTCCCATCGACTGACAATTGCTTTTTTTTTTGTAGAACCTGCGACACATCACGTTTACGCAGGCCGGCACACTGACGGGCATGATCACAAAAACGGACATTGTCGCTCTGTCAACAGCGAACTTTCCTCATCGCGGCGTTCTCGCAGAGGAGGGGACAGTGGCCGACAGATAGTATTTATACCTATTATGAACTCCTTAAATATTTAAAGCCCCGATGCCGCGCCTGTATATTATTAGAGCTCTTTTCAAGTGAGGACTTCGCCCCTGCACTCTAGATCTTCCATGTGATATGCCAGGACCAGGCTGTACAGCCTCCGATAGAGAGTTGTAACGTAATGTGATGAGAAATCTCAGAACTTCCCACATATGGTGGTGATGGTCCCACCCCACACTTCAAGTCAGTGCCGGTCATGCTTCAACAGTACTGCAGTAGTACTAAACTTAGCGGCTTCGAAATTTCAAAGCCTAGGAGTGAGAATCCGATTATGATATGAGGTCATCGCAGCGACGCCAGGGCCGAGCCCCGAATCGGTGTACCCTCGCGGTCATGCCTCAGTGTCCCTGGCGCTCGCATGTCACCTTCCCAAACCCCAAGCCCCCCAGCCCTGTCCCTTGCTTTCTTTCTCCGGATTTTCAATACACAAGTACGCACCTCTTTCTCTCTCTCGCGCGCGCATGGGCATCTTATCATGTGCCTATCAGTGCATAGTATACGCTGCCAGAACCACCCAGACGCGAGGACAACTCGACTCGACTCGGCTCGGCTCGGCACACGTCCCCTGCACGCGAGGGCTTGTTGGATGGGGTTGTGGCACTCATTACGGTATATCCCTGCGAATGCACTTTGATGGATATCACGATGGGTACATGTGGCTGGCTGGCTGGTTGAGCGAGGAGTCGTCCCTATTTCATGGGGTGGTTGATGTGTGTGGCCTGTGAAACGATGCGTGGGTTGGGTGAACCTCTCTATCCGAGTCCTTTATGTCGTGCGGGCTGCACTCCCTTTGCGTGTTGGCTCGCCAGGGGTGTCCCTTCCATGCATGATAAGATATCGATAATATACAGTACGCGTGACGCGGCGATCACGGCCAATTCCGCTACTTGTCTGAGAGAGAGAGAGGACCCTCGCGGTCAAAGATATATACAGTTATCTTCTCTTCCATCTTCCCGCGCGTACGCGCAATTCGGAACACACACGGAGCGTGCCTCCCTCCTGATTCGCGGATTAGTGCGGCGGACGGACGTGTGTGCCTCCCCCCCTCGGTAGCGACAAACCGCAGTGGTGCGGATAATAATCACTTCCTGCCGTGGGCAGAGGGAGGATGGCCAGTGGTCCAAATTCCTTCTGGAGCTCCCTCGAACGACACAGGTTTATATTTATTTATTTCCCTAAACGCTGTTACGCACACGTCTTTCCCTCCGTGGGACCCTTGAAAACGCAGGCTACACGACGATTTCTCATCGGTCGCCTCAGTGTTCAACGTTTAACGTTCAGCGTTCGGCCATGATACTGTAGTCTCTCGCAGCTTGGGCATCCGTTGATGAACGTCGAATATCAATGTTGCTCAACGGATGGAGGGGGGGCCTGCGGTTCGACGGATTCTTTCAGGCATGGGTCATGCATTTTTTTTTCCAACTTTGGCCCCAGAAACAAAGGAACACACACCTCGAAAGGATAGATATCTCCCAAAAATCCGTGTGATGGGACATCGGCGGATGGCGCTCGACAGCTGTCAAAGCTTTTCTGGTCACCCGACAGGTCAGCTGAAACCGTTCTTTCTCCTCTTCTGCTTCTGATGGTTGTCACGGGAGTTAGGGCCTAGGCACATTTTTCTATCGATCTCATGCCCCCCAAACTTTTCTGCGCTGAACTGAACAGCCCAACTAAAGCACGACTTTACGCCCTTTAAAAAAAATATTTTCCCCAATCCCCACCACCACTACTGTAAGTCAATGCAGACATTGCAGTCTACTTTTCGTACTATATTATATTTCGATAAAACACAACACAACATTTCGTCAAGGTGGATGGATAGTGCAAAGTAAGTACTCAAGCGCAGCGTACACGACATTCAACAATCCGATTAGTGTGCCACAAATTCCGCGCAGCAAGCCAGGCAGATGATGTCACCAGCTTGCCCTGCTGTCGCGCCATCCATGCAGTGCATGTTACATGGGACCACGCCGCGGGATTACTAGATACCTGATACCCTAGGCCCATTTACCAAGCAGCGCCATGATACCGCAACCGAACAGCATGCAGCTGAGCGCATATAAGAGCTTCCCGAGGCTCGCCTCGCGCATCTTGGGGTTGAATAAGAACTCGTGGGCAAGGAGCTCGACGAATCCCGTGTACATGAGAATGCCCGCACTGAGAGAGTCGAGGACGCCGGAGACTATGGTCGCGCGGGTCGAGTCTGGGTTGTATGTCGTGCGCACGCCAAGGCCCACCGCAATGCCTATTGGCGTCGTAATGCCATAGAGGAATGAACCGATGAAGGGAACATAGTTATATTTAGGGGGGAGGGCAAGGTATGCGAGCCGGGAGCCAATGCCGAGGCCTTCAAACATTTCTGTGATAGGGCCATGAATTAACAGCCCGTTCGATATGCAGTGGGGCATTTTCGATGGAGGGGTACATACGATGGAAGATAATGACGACGAAGAGCACTTTGAATCCATCGTCTACGGCCAAGGTGAGTCCAATCAAGACGCTGAAAGCAGGCTCGGTTAGCAGCTACACATACACGCGAGTATAAATTTTACGTACCTGTGCAAGACGACACCAAATTCTAGGATGGCGACGCCAACCAACTGAGCCATAGCATCTTCGTCTGACATGAAAGATCCTTCCTTATTTTGATCCGAAGGGCTGGCCGAGCGGGCAGCCTCAAAGTCCTTGTCCGTTTTGTCGACATCGGCTGAGCCATCACCGGACGCGGGCGCGGCTGCCGAATCCGATTCTGGACCATGTGCAGCAAAAGCGCCCACCGCGTGCCCGTGCGGATCTGTTCGAGAAGGAACGCAAGAGGGCGGAATGGTCAGTACTAATTTAGAGCCGCGGGAAAGGTAAGGAGGGAAGGGCGAAACGTACCATGATGGATGCCAAGCTTCTTGAGCTTGGCAGAGCCAATGCGGAAGGCAACAATCTCAATGGTGAATATGCTGAAGGACGACAGGAGGGCAAGCGCCAGGGGATAAGGCTACAAGGCGGGCGCCGATCAGGAATGGTATTAATGAAAAGATAATTGGGGAGTGCGCACATAGACCTGCCACGCGGGCCCAAGACATGGCGAGAGGAGGAGCTCGGTGATGGCGGGGGCGAGGAGGTGGATAAACGCGGTGGCAATGATGACACCGGAGCCAAAATACTTGGCGAACCTGAGGCAGTCGGTGAGGGGTATGATCAGGGGAGCGGGACGTGAGGACATACTCGAATATGGCGTGTGGGATGTGGAGCACGCGTGAACGATGGGCCACGATGGGGAAGGTGGCTGCGAAAGAGCTGGTGGCCCAGATGATAAAAACGGAAGCTATGCGAAGGCCTGTGAATGTGGTCGTGCCACCACCTGAGCCGCAGCTATCAGAAGACATGTTGGAAGGGGGAGAGAGGACAGGCTTGCCGACTGAGAGGGTGCTGCAGGCATGATAAGTAGTTGGTGGTATCAACCGGGGGTACGGCGTGCCACACGACCACTCCCATAACCGCGCGGGTCCTCGTTGTCATCCCCCTCAACTTGGCAACCCATTGCCCCACTGGGTACCCAGCTGCCCCCAGCTGCTTGGATTCTGCTTTATAATCTATAGCCCAGTCCATTCTTGCCACTGTCTGTTGTCAAACCCTCGGGGACAGGTACAAAAGCGTCGAGTACCCTCGCAGTCCCGTGTTGGCCCAGTCATTAATTCGATTTGTCATCACATGTTTCCACTCAGTCTCGTCCAAGATTTTTCATGAACCCGTAATAACCTAGACTGCACAGGCGATAGGTAACAACATAACATCTAGTACCTCAGAAATCGGTGGGAGTTCAGCTGTGTGTGGAGACAGGGGATCTGGAAGGGTGTTGACGCGCAGATCGAGATTGCTCATTTATTCTATCTCTTAGGGTGCAGAACTCCACGTGGCACTTCACATCTGTATAGAAGAGTATGGGTGATTTGATCCTCTCTGGGGTGTTTCCTCTCCTTTACCTGTAACGCCATTTGCTCCCCTCAAGTTCCCCAAGAACGTTCGGGCAGATATCGGACTGGTGCAGCACACGCCGGAGGTCCTGGGACTCGAATGAGGCCTCCTGTGAGAGGGCATACGGTGTTGGGACGCCAGGTGGGTCTCCGTGTTCCATTCTGGCGTCAACGAAGTTTCTGCGGGCTGCGCCCGGGCGGCGCGTGCAGGCATCGTGTTCTCCTTGCATTAATTGCAAGTGGGCCCCATGGAATATGATGGACATTGGCCTTCCTGTGATATGATATCGCACAAGGATGAAACATTCGAAGCACGGTGTCGTCGCACCTGTGTTTGGCATGTCATCGGCCAATTTGACAGTCTGTAACGGTGATATATTGGCCAGAAAAGGGACCGCGTTGTGCGTGGGTGTGGCATATCTGTCACAGACTGTCAGTCATTTGATTATTGACACCGAAATGGCCAATGGCCAGTGAGAGTCCACCATGGCATCATGTGAAGCAGAACGAACCAAATGTTGACAAAGGCACGTTTTCCAACATTCTCAATTTTTTTCTCGAGCGAGAGGCGCGAGGTCCGAAGCGAGACCTCCAGACAGTCTGAGACACGTGATAGGTGGACCGGCGGCCCGGGTTCGTGAGATGACTACGACGACGACTCGACTCACAGCTGCGAGGTGCGCGCAACGATGAGCACCACCAAAAGCACAGACGCTTCCCCTGCCAAATCCCCAAGCCCCACCACCCGCCTATTACCTCCAGGTACGATACTCGGACCGGACGGAAAGCCCTGCAAAATCTGCACCTCATTCCGAAACTGGAAGCCGCCAACGTCGACCAAGACGGGGACACCGACAACGACGAGCGCGAGCGCACCGGGAAATAAGGGAACCAAGGGCAACGGCGCCGGCGCAGCCCGCGCCCTCGCATCTACCACAGCGCTCGCCGCGTCCGCAGCCCCGCCCTCCCTCACCCAAGCAGACGAAGACGCCCGCCGCCGCGCGGCGCAGTGCCCGCCAGACCTCGAGTCGCTCGGCCGCGCGACGTGGACGTTCCTGCACACCACAGCGGCCTACTACCCCGAGACGCCGACGCCCACACAACGCGCGCACATGCTGCAGCTCCTGCACGCGCTGCCGCGGCTCTACCCGTGCTCGCACTGCGCGGGCGACCTCGGCGCGCGCATGCAGCGCCGCCCGCCGGACGTGCGGTCGCGCGGGGCGCTCGCGGCGTGGCTTTGTGCTACGCATAACGAGGTCAATGCCGTGCTCGGGAAGCCGGCTTTTGATTGTGCGCGCGTCGACGAGCGCTGGCGGGATGGGCCCCCGGACGGGAGCTGTGACTAGCTTAGGTGGCCAATTTTTTTTTCTTTCTTTCTGCATTTTGCGTAATGTTTTTTCTCTTTCCGCTCCACTCACTCACCCGTCGTTGTATTGTCATAGAAGGGACCCTCAGTGACCGCCACTCCATTATTTTTACGTTCACATTGCGCACCCTCGAGATCTACTTGCTTAGTTGATGCACCTACTTCGCGGAGGCCCAGATGCCCACAGACCCCTCTAGCTCAAATTCACTGACCTCTAATAATCGAGACTGCGTGGCTCACGCAATTGCCTTATCCCCTTTCCCCCCGCCCAGTCCCTCCTCGTGTGAGCGCTCCAACCTACCGCCTGCGCGCGTCCCCACCGTCATCAGTCATCTAACCGCCGGGCGCAATGAAGGCGCGCATGCCGACTCGTATCTCCACGGCTTCTCTCACCCCAACCGGTTGAAGGCGAACGCGCACGCGGCGAGCTGGTTCTCGCTCGCTCATTATCTCGCTGTCTGGGTTCATGTAGGATGCGCGGGCCTAGAAATAGTCACACAATGTTTCCAAATACTGACTAAAGGTGAGCGATTAGACCAAGTCTCGAAAGGAAAGGGGGATGCGCACTAAGGTTGCTCTTTCTCAGAGCTGATAAATGCCCGGTACGGTTCAAACTTTTCCGTACAGACCCCCAAAGACGAACCATTTTACAAATTCAGTCCTCGTTGGATCTAATCCGCGGATTTGCTCAGTAAGACATGGTTTCGCGTGCGCTAAAATACGCGGTGTGACACTCGGAAAGCAGAGCTCCTAGCTCCTCGGGGTGCGTGCGGGCACGGTGCTCGAATTCTCTAAAGGAGCGGCGAAAGCTGTCCGGCTACCGTGGTGAAGCGCGTGTAAAGAAAACGCATTTGTGCTGTATCAAAGAAATCCTGTGAGTGGATAAAGATAAGGGAAAGGAAGCCCAAACGGACCTTTTCGAATAGTCGTCGTGCGTGAGCGCTCGGAGCGAGCCGACAAAGTACATTTTGAGCAGTGCTATTGCCCGTGTCATGGATTGCTGGAAGCGCAAGAGGTATAACTCTGTTTCTTTGTCATTTCGCTGTCGCAGGGGGGTCAGATAAGTAGGGCCGAACACGAGAACATTGCTCGTGCGTGGGCATCGAGGAACTCGATGCAAATGTCCGCACGCTCCACCATGTAGAGAAAGTCTGTCTGCAGGACTAGTGACTCGCCAGAGCGATTGAGTAGACGGCTCGCGCGTTCTAGTTCCTGGAGGTATTCCAGAGTCGTGCCGATAGCCCCTTGCAATTCAACCAATTGGTCCTGTTAAATGGCACATCATCGATTCTTTGCATACTGTCAATTGGAGGGTTGCAACTGTTAGACGAGACGCACCCGTTCATCAAGCAACTTTTGGCTGGCCTCCTGCAGGTTTTTCCCACCCTCCTCGACGCTTCTCCACTTATCCAACATGCTGGAAACTTCAGCATCGACCTCGTCGATGCGACCAACCGGCCAGTCGCAAATGTTGACACACGCAAGCGGTGCTGCCGGAAGTGCGCCACAGAACGGCCGATGGGCGTCGATCAGCGCCAGCCAGTCGTAAAACTGCTGCGGTGTTTGGGACTGCTTCGGATGAAAGCCATGTGCGTGGGCAGCGTCCGGCAGGCACGAGCCTGGAGTGGAAGGGCACGGAACCTGGACCAAGTTTGACGCGTTGAGGCCGTTGAGGAGTTGACGGGAGATACGAAACCGGGATACTCTTGTGAAGGCAATGGTTTCTAGAGCCACACAACGAGTTGAGAAAGAATACGGTAGACCGACCTTGACACTGACGACAGTTGGAAAGCGGGTCTCCTGGTTGGCAGCCTTGAGCGCCGCGACGCTCTTGGTTTCAGCATTTTGCAGTGGTGCCTTGGTCTCCCATTCTTCAATAGTGAAAGCAGACTTGGGGTGTGAAGTGCGAGTATTCGGAGCGGCCGTATTCGAACAGGTGTCAGTGGTTCGCAAGCGGAATCCCGCAGGATCTAATCTAATCTTATCGTGCATGTCTTCGTTTTCTCAGCTGAGCGAGCTTCTAACCTCGGTCCCATACTTATCACGGATCAGCTCGCTTCACCCCAGGGACTTTCTCTTCCCTCAATTGTTATCGGAATATATCAAGGGCTTTTCATGGAAAATGTATCGTGATTTCAACGTTTCAGGGCCTCACCAAGATGGAAGGCCATCTCGTCACACTCGGTAGTACGTTTTGGTTTTAGTTCTGTGCGACTGTTTACCACTCCCCACTCGATGCAAGATAGGGCTTCGAAGCTTCAAATGGATCAGAAGCTAGAGCAAGGCTCGATCGTCTCCATCGACGTGCCAACTCAACTTCCTGCCCTCCCTTCAGAGGAATAACTTTCACACGACTGCTCGACCTTTTACGAGGAAATATCGGCACACTATGCGAAGTCACACATCCTCTCGTTCTATCTGACGAGTTGGCTTCATTTTGAGCGGATTGGCCATTCCGCGTTGGATGTCTCGCGCTTTGCGCGTGCCCTCCTTGTGGCATGTGGGGAAAGGCAAGTACGGCATTTCTCTCCCCTCTTAAGTTACCATATCTCGAAACGCGTTATTTTTCTAGAACGAATTTTTCTTAGCCATACGATACCACATTGCTACCCGACGACCTCGATAGCATTTCCGAATGGTCCTCCAACTCCCCACGTACCTCATCGAAGTCCTTCCACTCTCCAGCGGGAAGAGCGGCGCGGTCAGCGTTGAGGCGCAGTTGGCGCTGCCATGTATGCTCCGCGGTTGGTGCTGTCCTGCATGCTCCACATATCTCCTTAAGCACTTGCTTAGATTGTGCTTCACCCGGGCGCAGTGCTCACCGCACCCCCGACGCGTCATACCACGCAGCCGCGCGCTACAGTATCGCCTGGGGGAGTATCATGCTAGTTACATTGATCGAGGAACAGGGCATGCAGTACTGTGAAGACGACCTGTACCAATACGTCCACTTCGGTATTGATAGCTGGGACCGCCGCCGAGAACTGGGATGGAGGTACGAGGATGTGATATCCGTCGTACAGTACCAATGATGTCGATGTTAGGCGGGAGATATAGGATCACATTTACTGGTGTTCGCTAGCAGTGCGCTGTCGCGATTCGAACATAAATTCTGCTTCGGTCCTCTGACCAAATCTTTGCTTCTCATCGTCTATCTCGAAATAAATTCCGACGAGTGAACCGTGGACGACCGCCTGCAGCCGTTCTGGGACGAGAGAGAAGGGTCAATGACGGAGACAATGATCAACGATATCGCGGAGGGCCGTTCTGGATACGGATCTGCACCTTACGGTTTCGGTATACAACTTTGACCCGTTGCTCGGTTGCGATGACGCGACGTCCCAACCGTGCTCGCCCACTGCCCGCCCCGCGCTCTGTCTGGCTTGAAGGTCTTCGGAGATCACTTCAAGGAATTCTTCCCAATCAGCCGGGATTTCACTGCGGATCAGCCGGCTTTCTACGGCTCCTTTGCTGGGGATCAGTTTATCGGGTTTCCACATGATGCTGAAACCCTCGCCATCGGTGACTGACGGAACATCTACCAGTGCCCGGCCACAATCCTTCTCGTGCTACAGCTCAGCCGGGCGGCTTTACGACGCACTTACAACATGGGACCTCGTTGGCACCCTGAGCGTGCCCAAGGGTTGACCTCAAGTTCTGGCGGCGATTCGACCCCGCGGTGAAGGTTGGGCGGTACAAGAAGGGCCCCACGATGTACAAGATATTCACCAAGGCGGTGCACGAGTGGGCGAACAAGATCGTGCTGCAGATCGCGGCGAACACGCCGAAGGACGACGTGCTCGTCGAGCGCATCGAGAAGAAGAAGGGCGGGCCGTATGGATCCGTGGCACACCACAGCCCTTGCTGCCGCGCTTAACGAGATCGCCCTACCCAACTGAGGCTACGCGGTTTCGAAGTGGTCTGGCCATGACGGGGTCGTGTTTAGGTGTGGGCCGATGAGGTGATCGAGTGGGACTGGGACGCTGACCACGACGATGGATATCGCAGCGTCGACCCGGCACCGTACCGCGAGAGGCAGCCCTCTCCTTCCTGGTTTGAAGAGCCGATGAGAGGGCGCTCGTATCGAATCACGCAGATTACTGTTGTACCCCTTTTTTCTCGATAACCCGGCGGAAGTGGTTGACTCTATTTTAGAGTGATAAAGCGATAAAGAAGCGGGTCTACAGAGGTGGGCTGATTGAACCAGTAACAATACAATGCAATATCTTGCAGCCAATGTATCCAGGAATGGAATTTAATGAAATCCGAAGCAAGTTATGAGGACATTGTCCCATGCCTGTCAAGGAGCCCTGAAACACCCTCACGTCCTTTGGATAGTGCCTTATGTAATGGGGTGCACCCATCCTTGTCCTGCGCCGTTGCATCTGCACCCGCCTCGATAAGTACTCGTGCGACCTCCATGGCTGGAAAGGACTTGGACCCCGCCGCCAAATGTAATGGATTGTGCCCATCCTTGTCCTGCGCTGTAGCACTCGCACCCCCTTCGAAGGCTTCGATAAGCCGTTGTATGACCCCATGACTTAAAGTGACTTGGACCCACCACCAAATCCAATGGACTGTACCCATCCTTGTCCTTGACTCCTTGGGCCATCACATCTCACCCTCTTCGAAACAATCTTTTAGGGCCTCCAGGACTTCTGGGGGTATTGGATTGGACATCAACGCCTCATGGAATGCACTGTACTCATCCTTGTCCTGGACCATCACATCTCCACCCCCTTCGACCTCTAAGGCTTCTAAGAACGAGGACACCACCGCCAAATCCATTGGACTGTACCCCGCATCTGTGCCCACTTCGACAAGCACTTGTACGACCTCCATGGACTTGGACCCCACCGCCAAATGCAATGGATTGTGCCCATGCTTGTCCCGGGCCGTCACATCCGTGCCCGCTTCGATAAGCGCTCGTACAACCTTCGTGACTTGAAAAGACTTGGACCACGCCGCCCAATGCAATGGATTGTACCCATTGTTGTCCTGCGCCGTAGCGTCTGCGCCCGCACTGATAAGCACTTGTACGACCTCCGCGGCTCGAAAAGACTCGGACTGCGCCGCCCAATGCAATGGATTGCGCCCATCCCTGTCCTGGGCCGTAGCATCTGCGCCCTCTTCGATAAGCACTTGTATGACCTTCATGACTTCTGAAGATCCGAACCCCGCTGCCAAATGCAATGGATGGTGCCCATGCTTGTTCGAGGCTGTCACATCCGTGCCTGCCTCAATAAGCGCTCGTACAACCTTCGTGGCTTGAGAAGACTTGGACCGCGCCGCCCAATGCAATGGATTGCACCCATTGTTGTCCTGCGCCGTAGCATCTGCGCCCGCATCGATAAGCACTTGTACGACCTCCGCGGCTTGAAAAGACTCGGACCCCGCCGCAAGATGCAATGGATGGCGCCCGTCCTTGTCCTGGGCCGTAGCATCCCCGCCCCCTTCGATAAGCACTTGTACGACCTTCATGACTTCTGAAGACCCGAACCCCGCCGCCAAATGCAATGGATTGTGCCCATTCTTGTCCTGGGCGGTAGCATCTGCACCCGCTTTGATAAGCACCTGTATGACCTCCACGGCTTGAAAGGACGAGGACCCCGCCGCAAAATGCAACGGATTGCGCCCATCCTTGTCCTGGGCCCTAGCGTCTGCGCCCCCTACGATAAGCACTGGTACGACCTTCATGGGGTGAATGGACTTGGGCCCCGCCGCCAAATGCAATGGATTGCGCCCATCTTTGTCCTGGGCCGTCGCATCTGCACCCGCTTCGATAAGCACTCGTACAACCTCCATGGCTTGTTCACTCCAGGACTGCGTCGCCAAATGCAACGGATTGCGCCCATCCTTGTCCTGGGCTGTAGCATCAGCGCCCGCTTTGATAAGCGCTCGTACAATCTCAATGGTTTGTTCGGACACGAACTCTGCCGCCAAATGCAGTGGATTGTGCCCATCCTTGTTCTGGGCCGTAGCATCGGCGCCCGCTTCGATAAGCATTTGAACGACCTCCATGGCTTGTAAGGACCTGGAATGCGAAACATAGGGGTGCTCGACGTAGGGATCATGTCTCAACTGCACCGCAAAGTGCAATGGATTACACCCATCCTTGTCCTGGACCGTCGCATCTGCGCCCCCTTCGATAAGCGCTTGTACGACCTCCATGGCTTGTTCAGACCAAGACCTCGCCGCAAAATGCAATGGATTGCGCCCATCCTTGTCCTGGGCCGTCGTATCTGCGCCCACTTCGATAAGCGCCTGTACAATCTCAATGGCTTGTTCGGACTCGGACTCCGCCGCCAAATGCAATGGATTGTGCCCATCCTTGTCCTGGGCCGTAGTATCCGTGCCCGCTTCGATAAGCACTCGCACGACGTCCATGGCTGGTGAGGACCAGGGCCCCAGCGCCAAATGCAATGGATTGCAACCATCCTTGTCCTGGGCTGTCAGATCCGCACCCGCTTCGATAAGCACTCGTACGACCGCGGCTTGTGAGGACAAGGATTTCGCCGCCAAATGCAATGGGTTGCGCCCATCCCCGTCCTGGGCTGTCAGATCTGCACCCGCTTCGATAAGCACTCGTACGACCTCCGTGGCTTGTGAGGACGAGGATCCCGCCGCCAAATGCAATGGGTTGTGCCCATCGTTGTCCTGAGCAGTGACATCCGCGCCCGCTTCGATGAGTTCTTGTACGACCTCCATGGCTTGTGAGGACGAGGACTCCGCTGCCTTATGCAATGGAGTGCGCCGAGCCTCGTTCAAGGCCATCGGATCCGCACCAAATTTCAGAAGGACCCGCGTGACCGACACCCCCGAATATGGCCCCTGCACCGCCGCATGTAATGGTGTCGAATTGTCGTTAAAGCCTAGAGAGTTCACTTCTTCTCTGTGCTCAGTGACAAGGAACTCTATAATCTTGTGTAGGCCATAAAGAGCGGCATAATGCAAGCATGTTCCATCGTGTTGGTGTTGTGGAACCCAAGTGTACGCACTTGGGTCTATGAGCCAGGATACTGGTTTTTGTATCCGGTGCCAGTTCGCGAGACGTGGTTTCCTCGGGTCAAACAGCTGCTTCAGCCCAGGTTCCACCCTTTGCGACACATCCTCCAACTGGACATGGTCAACCCAGTGCTTCGCAGCATATTTGGCGAGAGGAAACTTCTTCAAGGTGTCGCGGTCGATATTTTCATCCAGGTGTAGCAGAATCCCCAGACACGCCTGTGCTGCGATGGTATGAGCGCCTGTCATAGAAATATGGTAACGCCGGGACATGTCGCTGCCTTCGGCCAAGCGGGCAGACATCAGGTACTCCTTCACCGAGAAGTGCGAGAACTGAATGACCTTGGAATTATTTACATTGACGACCGAAAGAAAGCTAGGGCATGTCGACAACACCGCATGTATTGGATCTGACAGGCGGAAGGTCTCGTGAAATTCCGGAATTGGTCCTGTCTGGAAATCAAAGGCGAGAAACTCCGCAAGTTCTTCGACGCGGAGTGGGCGGCGAGCTACTGCGACAAATTGCAACAGGCGGTGAGCAAATTCCCAGTTGGCCTCGCTGATCTCCAGCAGCGTGCGCTCATATGTGTCGTCCAGCGTCTTCGGTACTTCCGCAAGGGCACGTTCAATACGCGCAGGGAGGCAACGGCGCAAGAAGTCCAACTGGCAAAATACCCAACGGAACCTACGTCCACATCAGCGGACATCGATAACCATCATCTTTCGGCAACTCACATTCCGTTAGCCTTTTGTGAGAGCTCAACTATAACCCGTTTCTTAGCTTCTGCTCCCCACTTTTGCATCTTCGGATCTGAGTGAACAACCGACGTGATGTAATCGAGAATGTCCTGTTCTTGTCCCTCTTCGTCATGAAGCGAAATCGAACGGAACTCCAAATGGTCAAGAACCGCCTTGATGTCCACTTCGGGGCGGCTGGTTAAACATATCTGCAGATTTGGAAGCCCCAATTTAACAAGGTACTCCACAAGCTTCAGGACATCTTCACGGGGTGATGGTGTGTCAAAGGAATCGGGACACTCGTCAAGGGCATCAATAACCAGGTAAACTGGCGCTTGCCCTGGGGAACGGAGCATGTCTTCCAGACATCGCGTAAGGTCGCTGTCGCTGGGACTTTGCGCGCCATCACGTTTTGTCGAATAAAGACGGGAAAGGATGTCGCAGTATGTGTCGGACTGACCGCAAAGCTGGAAGAGTAACGAGGACAGTAATCCGCGGCAGTGCGCCTTTTCGTCATCTCGGAAGTCAAAATAATAAAATCCTAGCGAGGCTAATCCAGACTCGCACATGCTGTCGATCTCTTCGATGATTGACGAACTTGCCAGTGCCAGTATATGAGGTCCAAGAACAAAAACATCGGAAAATTAACCTACCACAGCAAGCTCTTTCCCGCTCCAGCTATGAGATTAAGGTTATCAATGGCATTAGAAACTCAAGAGAAAGTAGCACATACGCTTTCCATGAATCCAAAGAAGAGGACAAGACGATGACTTCCATTCCGCGAAAGTGTCGCCGTGGATAAACCATCGCCCTGTTCCGTCGTGGTGAATTTTGCGTCCAATATCGTAATTTTTCCGCGAATCTGGCGGAGAGAGCCAACTTTGGACATTCTGTTGCAGCTGCTTACCTGTCAGACAATTTCAGAATTCCCAGTCACCGAAACATCAATAAGAAGAAACAGACATTTTGACTCGTTCATGCTCTTCACAAGCTGCTGCATCATCTCTAATAACCCAGTCAGGTACGCACCACCAGTCTCGTCAGAAAATAAACAGACCTAGAGCTTCCTGGATGTCGTATGTCGATGCTTCTCGATCTAACCAGATAGACGTTCGGCGGAGAGTACATCGCAAACAAGTAGGAATCGCTCACCGCTCATGGCTTCCTTCAAATTCTTGACAAGCCCATGGACAACCTCGAGCGTCTGCGCTGCGGTCGCACGAGATTCATCAAGGGTCAGCCTGTCTAGCCTATGAAGCACCATCTCGACGTGGTTCTCCCCGAAAAGCTTCTTTACGAATTTCTCTGCGCCCCATTGAGTCGAGTCCGAGTCATGTATGTATCTGCAACG
>WTXF01000393.1:0-21030 GCA_022496215.1 Russula brevipes | reverse complement strand
TAGAATGCCAGGGGAAACTCCGAGAGGCGCTCCTTGTCCACACTTTCGTCCAACTGCAGCAGCACTGTGATGCACGCTCGCGCGAGAATACCGTGGGCGACGTCGAGGGGGATGAAGTAGTGACAGATGTTTCCGAACTCGGAGGTCCGAAGGCGATCGAGGTCAAGAACTCTTTCACCGAGAAGTGAGAGAACTGAACAATTTTCGAATCGCCTCGATAACCGCGATTAATGTGGAGCATGCAGAAAGCACAGCTTCTTCTGGATTTTCCGGCCGCCAGTTCTCCCTGAGTTTGAGCGCTGAGTCTGTGTCAAACTCGATCGCGAATATCTCCGCGAGTTCTTCCACACGAAGTGGTCGTCTAGCCGCAACAAGGCACTGAAAAAGCCGATGTGCATGCTGCTTTTTCTCTTTGGGGATCTCTTCTAACGTCCGTTCGTACGTCCCATCCAGAGTGGCTGGCAGATCCTTCAGAGTCTTGCGAATGCTTGAAGGAAAACATCGACGTAAGGTGTCCAACTGGCAAACCACCCATCGAACCTACGCGAGATCATGAGAAAAACAACGATACTATAACAAAGGTGCCTCACATGCCGCCAGCTCGTTCTGAGAGTGTCGTGATCACCAGTTCCCTATCTTCTTTCCGCCATCCCGCACTATCTTGTCTGTGTCGAAAAAGGTGCGGATATAGTTGCTGATGTCCTCTTTGACCACCTTCCTCGTGAAGGGACACGCGACAGATGGGTTGTTAAGGGGCAAAGAGCAGTCTGTATGTCTTGTTCAGGGCGGCTAGTGATACAAATGAAGAGATTCGAATGCTTCGATCCAACGAGATCCTCCACGAATGTGAGCACCTCTTCCCGGGCGGAGCAAATCCCGGTGGTACTCGGACACTCGTCTAGAGCATCCATGATAATGAAAATCGGAACTTGTCCTGGTAGTTTGACCATGGCATCAAGGACACTTTGTGAGATCGGCATCACTGGGCTGTTCAGACCCATCCGACACTTGGTGTACAACCGATAAAGAAGATCCCAGCAACGGTCAGAGCTGTCACCGAGCTGGAAGAGAAGGGACGCCAATAGGCCCTGGACATCGCGCTTCGAGGCGTCTTTGTAGTCGAAGTAGTAATACGCGACCAATCTCTTCCGTGGTTTCTCCCGTGTTCTTGATGTCCTCGATGGCCGAGGAGCTTGACGACAAGATGAGTTCCTCGCCCAGAAGCCAGAAGTCAACAAGAGCCACATACCAAAGTATGCTTTTCCCTGCACCTGCTGTGAAATTGGGGAGCGAATCAATCATGATAAAACAAGGAAGAATGGGAGAAGCGTACGATTGCCACGGATCCACAATAGCGAACCGTTCTCCTTCCAGTCCCGGAAAGTGTTGCCCTCAATAAACCACCTTGCGGTGCCACTTTGCTGAGTTTTGCATGCAGTATTATGATTGATCGATGGATCTGGAGGGGAGAGCCATGTCCGAAAGTTCTGTCGTAGTTGATTTCCTGTGGCGTATTTCAGCCTTGATGGTACATGATTGGAGTGTCAAGGAATAACAAACGTTTGACTTCATATAGCGCTGATTGGCACACAATGAGGAAACAGTAAGTACATGCAGGAAGGTGGTCCGAAAGAATGGTACGTACTTTCCAAGCTTTTTGCAACCACAGCCAAATTCTCTTCCTTCGTAAGCATGTCTAATCGTGAAAGTGCATCCTCTACGTCCGTCTTTCCTGCCAGCCGCTTCAGGACCCTTTCTGAACCATTCTCAGCCAAGCAAGGGCATAGCGAATCGAGAAACATACTGATTCGTCTGGCTGTCGTCGCCTTGTCGAAAGGGCGAGAATAGAAAGTAACTGTGCCATGATCTTCCCAAGCAACTCGGTGAATTCATTTGAGAGTAGAGTCCTGGTGTAACTCTCCAGTCGGTGGAGGAAGCAGTGAATGCGCTCGAAGAGCTCGATCAGCTTATCGTGGCTTGCCGCTTCGTCCTTCACAGCCTGAGGATCGGATATGACGTGAATGTGCGAGAAGGAGCTCGGAGGAAGGCTTACCCCGAGAAGGACACCGATGCCGGTGAAGATCGTCTTCGCGGGTGAAAACGGCTGAAGACTACGTATCAGAGAATGGTCATACGGTGCAAATAGAGGGCATACGAGGCCGATCCCTTCTCCAAGGGTGGCTGAGAATATAAATAGGATGTTGACTGTCGGATTCAACCATCTCATTAACGCCTCGTTGCCTTTGTTAAATGTAATGAGAGCCTGTGCTTGCGTTTGGAATATGTTTGAGACATCCTCTGGACTGCGGCAGGTGTCAAACTTGAGGGCAAGGGGGTGCCGGCGTAGGTCTTGTCCAGTGAGCTTCTTGTACTCATCCTGGGCGACGGTGAATATTGCGGTAAAGTTGTTGGTGGAAGGATGGGCTGCTGGATGACCGGTAGCCATGGAGAGAACAGAGGGGAATGTGGGAGGGAGGAAAGTGGTGGGTGTTGGATCGATAAGCGCGGCCTCGAGGACAGGTCGTGGCAGGAATCGTGATCAGGTGCTCAGGTGACTGTTGGTTTTTGTAATTAAGCCCGTTATGGCGAACGGAGGCGCCGAGTGCCATGCGTCCCTCACTTAAATACAGTACTATCCCCTACCCCACCCGGACGGACCCCCCACTCGGACAGTCACAATATCTCACCCATTTTTTACTCAACCACTATGAAACTTCATACATGTCATCTTGTAGCTTGCATGAATAGAATCCAACCAAATTTTTGATGGGAAATGCACTGAGTAGCGAGAACGAAAAAAGTTGGTTTGTCACACCTGCTGACCTTGTCTTCGACATCATGATTTCTGTCTATCCAAAAGGGCTTTGAACAGAGGAACACTCGTACATCCTCTCTCTCGTACCACCACCATCTCCTACAGGGCACGCTTGGTATCCTCGCGAACTGTAGAGCTGTTGGCAGTCATCCTTAGTAGTTCTTTGTTATTGAAATCGCAACATTGTCAGACCTACTCGAGAACCCCCTCCCCTCGCTGTCATGTCGGCATTCGTCCCCGATCTCCTGCCCCAAGAGGCAGACGCTGTTCCCCAGGCCAACTGGCCCCTCATCCTCGCCCAAAACTTCCCCCCCCCCGCTAAACGCATCCCCCGGGCATTGGGTCATACCCTAACGACGACGCCGGCAACGACCTCAAACTCGTCGCCTCTCGCGCCGCCAGCTACCTCTCGGTCGGCTTTAGTCGCGATCCCCCGCGCACAACAACTCTGTCCTTGACGATTCTGGCAGGGTCCGCCGCCCCTACTGGCTCCAGACCTTCGACGCCATCCTCTTTGACGCCATTGAGGGCATACGCAAGGCCCACTCTTCCAACCGGTCCCCCGACCCACCCCTGGCCGACCTCACCAACACTGAGGCCGCCTATCTCTCCAACATCTGCAAGAACGTCGACATGCTCGACCGTTTCCTTGGGGAATGCAACTCTGAATTCGCCGCCTACGACGAAGAAGACGTCTGTTTAAACTGCCTTAACCCGTCCGACCCCCTCACCACAGAAGAGAGATTTGCCGCCATCCTCAAGGCTGCCGGCAGCGACCTCCAGTCCGCCCGCGAGTCTATGTTCAATACTCGCCTCGCCGAAATTGACCACGCCCTCGATGCCTGGACCGAACGGTACGTCATGTACTGCAAGAAGGCAATCGTCCACACCATGCTTGGACACAACGAGCCCCCATTCAACCTTGAGTTCGACCAGGAGTTCCAGGCCTGGGTTGACCTACAGGCAGACGCACTTTTCGACCGCACCGAAACCACAATCCTCAACCTCCTCTACGCGATATTAAATCCTCGTGGCTCTGCGATCAGATAACCAACTTCCGCCACAACACGCAGACGGAACTCGACAGCCTTGTGGAGAAGGCAGTCGAGGAACGCGACACCCATTTCCGGGACACCCTCGCTAAACTTACACAGGAGAAAGACACGCACGTGCAGGCCTACTACGCCGCGGCCGATCTTGAACTCGAAGCCGCACAATCGGACGCCACCTCCCGCCTCCAAGAGGGCAAAGACAAGATCGAGGCAGAACTCACCAAGGAGCTCGACACCTACAAACACAATGCACGCATCGAGGCCGACCGTCGCAAAGACAACATCTCGAAAGCCTCCAAAGCCGGAGTCAAGACCGCTGCCCGCTCAGCGGCCAACCGCCCTCCTGCACCAACACTCCCCTCCACCGCCCCAAACCCCTCCCCTCTGCCTCCGGCGTCCAACAGACGTCCTCCACTGCGAGCGACTCCGACCCGCCACCCCCGTGTCGGGATCCCTATGCTTACTAACGTGGGAACAATCAGATACAATCGTCAGGGCGGCAATCCATCGCATCTCGCACAGGAGTTAGGAGAATAGCTTTGTCAATAGAATGCAGGGATGTGCTTATAAGACTAGGTAGACAGTCGAGGAATAGATGTCGGACGTTAGTCCACTTCTCCCCATCCATACATTTTCCTACAGGTTATGGGCCCTGGCCCGCTATCGCCTATCGCTGATTACTGCTCTATCAATTCAAATATGTCTCATCACTCTAACGCCGGTGACATCCCCATGGAGGACGTCAATGCCGATAACGCTGCTGTCAACACTGAACCGGACCCCCTAGGACTTTCGTTTCCCGTCCTACACCGAGTCCGAGCCGACACCGGACCCTGACCCTTACGCTATCCGCAAGGTATCGGCTAATCAGAGCTCGGCTATGACTGACACCAAGGAACCCCTGGGAGACAATAATTGGTCCCAATGGAAACGCAAAATGGAACTCATCCTCAAAATGTGCGGAGTCCGCGCGTACGTGATGGGCGAGATTCAATGCCCCAACAAGTTCTTGTATCCCTCCGACGCCGAGGCATGGGAGTACAACGACTCCTATGCCAGTATGCTCCTTATAAATAACATTTCATCTCCCCAAATGATTTATGTCAACGACTGCGCCAATGCGCGTGATATGTGGAATAGCCTGCGTGATGTACACGAGGAAAAATCCGCCCAAACTATTTTAGCTCGTGTGCGCAATTTCTCGAGGATCACCGCGGAAGAGGGCGATGATATAATCGTCCATCTTGCCCACCTCCGAGAAGCGCGCGAACGCATTAACATGGCAGGGCACCGATACAAGATTGACGAGCTGAATTTCAAATTCGCTCTGTCATCTTCGTTGCCACAGTCTTGGGACAGCTACACTGAAAAATATGTGAATAGCGACGCATTCAATGAAGACGACCCGGCTAAAGCTATGAGCTCCCAGCAATTTATGGGTCTTATTAAAGAAGAGTATTTACGTCGCAAGGAACGCCAAAGCACCCATGACGCGTCAAATAGACGCGGTGGGAGAAGAGCTAACAATAACAGAAATCGAGACACCGGTTCTCTGCTTTGCAAATATTGCAAACGCACTAATCACAAAACCGACGATTGCCGACTTCTTCAGGGCGAGCGGTGCACTAACTGTGACAAACTAGGTCACAAAGCCGCCGACTGTTGGTCCGGCAAACAAAAGAAGCGCAATAATGACGCCGTTGATAGAGAGCCCAGAGCAAAGAAACGCCGCGAGGAAACCAATAAAGCTGAGAAGGACGGGTCTGAAAAAGAGGAAGCAGACCACGTCGCCTTTATGGCCCGTATTGACACGAAAGGAAAAGGCAAAGCAGATGATCCCTTCGAGGACGACCCTTTTTCCGATGGGGAATGCCACAACTTCGAGAATTATGATTGTAATAATGCTGATGGAATAGACGAACGTTTGATCTATTACGACTGGCTAGCCGACAGTGGCACGACTTCACATATCACAAACGATCGAGAACTATTCAACGCATATATTCCGATCGCACCTATACGCATTTCGGGAGTCGGTGACTCGTCCACTTATGCGATTGGAAAAGGCACAATCATATTACATTCCCTCGTCGGTGCACATACACATATGCTCGAATTGCAAGACGTCTTACATGTTCCTCACAACCGACATAATCTTTTATCCCTTGGCAGATGGGAACAAAGCGGACGCAGCTATCGCGCGTCAGAAGGGACACTCCAACTTCTCCTCCCTAACAATACAGTCGTCGCCGAGGGCCACAAATACAAAGATTCACTTTACCAAATCAAACTATTTTCTGAACGAACGAACGCGTTGGGTCTGCATGCGAATACGACTGCACACGACTGGTTAACGTGGCACAAACGCTTCGGACATATCTAGGGATCAGCACGGGTAACCCACGGGTCACATGATGCTGACCCGTACCCATACCCGCCACTACCCGTACCCGCCACCCACGGGTCAAAAGTCCACGGGTCACGCGGGTTGGTACGGGTCATCACACAATTTACACCAGACGAGAATTTCACTTCTTGAATTAGAGATATTCTACTATTACTAGAGACAAGTCTGGTACAAGTATTTACTGTAGCTCCAGCGTGGGCAGCGCACCACTGTCGCTGCCGTTGCCGCCCTCCGGCCCCTCCCCTCTGTCTCCAGTCGTGGTCGTGGTCATTGTGGCATCTTGTCAGCTCCGTCACTGCGGCGCGTCTTGGCAAGGAGCATGAGCACAGCGCGATAGTCGCGCTGGTCAGCATCCGGCACCTGTGCGCGCGAGGAAGAGCGCGGTGCCCGGCTGGAGGCGAGGTGCCCACGCGAGGGAGCCCGGTGCCCTCAATGCGTCCGTCTGGGGCCCGAGTGGTGGAGGCGCGTTCGTCGCCCACACACCCGAAGTTGTTGCCGTCGACGCCGCCACCGCCGCCACTCATAGGTGGACGAGCAGCGCGCGCGGTCGAGGAGTCGGATCGGCGTGGGGGAACGGACGGCGTGAGTCGTCCTCATGTTTTTCAGGGGGCCCGAGCGGTGGAGGCGCGTTCGTTGCCCACACACCAAAGTCGTCGCCGTCGATGCCGCCACCGCCGCCACTCATAGGTGGACGGGCAGCGCGCGCGGTCGAGGGGTTGGACCGGTGGGGGAACGGACAGCATGGGGCCCCGAGTGGTGGAGGCGCGTTCATCGCCCACACACCGAAGTCGTCGCTGTCGACGCCACCACCGCCGCCACTCATAGGTGGACGGGCGGCGCGTGCGGTCGAGGGGTTGGACCGGTGGGGGAACGGACGGCATGGGGCCCCGAGTGGTGGAGGCGCGTTCGTCGCCCACACACCGAAGTCGTCGCTGTCGACGCCACCACCGCCGCCACTCATAGGTGGACGGGCGGCGCGTGCGGTCGAGGGGTTGGGCCGGTGGGGGGGAACGGACGGCGGGGTCGTCCTCATCATTCAGGGGCCCCGAATGCTGGAGGCACGTTCGTCGCCCACACGCTGAAGTCGTCGCCGTCGACACCACCACCGCCGCCACTCATAGGTGGACGGGCGGCACGCGCGGTCGAGGGGTTGGACCGGTGGGGGGGAACGGACGGCGGGGTCGTCCTCATCTTTCAGGGGCCCCGAGTGCTGGAGGCGCGTTCGTCGCCCACATGCCGAAGTCGTCGCTGTCGACGCCGCCACCGCCGCCACTCATAGGTGGACGGGCGGCACGCGCGGTCGAGGGGTTGGACCGGCGTGGGGGAACGGACGGCATGAGTCGTCCTCGTGTTTTTCAGGGGGCCCGAGCGGTGGAGGCGCGTTCGTTGCCCACACACCGAAGTCGTCGCCGTCGATGCCGCCACCGCCGCCACTCATAGGTGGACGGGCGGCGCACGCGGTCGAGGGGTTGGACCGGTGGGGGAACGGACAGCATGGGGCCCCGAGTGGTGGAGGCGCGTTCGTCGCCCACATACCGAAGTCGTCGCCGTCGACGCCGCCACCGCCGCCACTCATAGGTGGACGGGCAGCGAGCGCGGTCGAGGGGTCGGGTCGCTGTGGGGGAACGAACGGACGGCGGGGTCGTCCTCATCTTTCAGAGGACCCGAGTGGTGGAGGCGCGTTCGTCGCCCACATACCGAAGTCGTCGCCGTCGACGCCGCCACCGCCGCCACTCATAGGTGGACGGGCGGCGCGCGCGGTCGAGGGGTTGGACCGGTGGGGGGGAACGGACGGCGGGGTCGTCCTCGTCGTTTTCAGGTAGCTGGTGTTGGGGCTCGGGAGACGAGCGGGGTGTCCGCTTAGGTGTCCGACTGGGGCGCTGCACGGCATGGGCATGGGCAGAGGCTCTTGTCTTCGAGTAGCATTGAGATTTTGAGAGTCGAGCGTTGACTGTTGAACGCGAGAAGTGGGCTTCTTGAGACGGGTCGACGACGGGTTGGCGGGTTACATAATGCTGACCCGGACCCGTACCCGCATCGACCCGTACCCGTGACCCACACGGGTTTCTCAACCCACGCTGATCCCTAGACATATCAGTTATCATGGCCTACGACGACTTCTCGACGACCAGCTCGTTGACGGTATGTCCGTTAATCTCAAGAGCCCTATGCCCCAATGTATTGCTTGCATCGAAGGCAAACATTCCATCGCTCCTTTCGGCAGTACGCAATCCCGCGCGTCCGTGCCCGGGGAAGTGACACACATTGATTTATGGGGGAAGTACGACGTTCAGTCTATTCATGGCAATAGCTATTAATGCTTGCCGTGGACGACGTCTCCCGCCATGTCACTATTTTTTCTTAAAAACTAAGAGCGCCGCCTCCGAACGAGTCCAGAACTACCTCGCCTTTGTCGCCGCGCGCCACCCAGCTCCTCGTTCCATCCGGGTGGATCGCGGCAGCGAATTCTTGAATGACACACTGCGAACGTGGTGCGCTACGCATGGCATTGAAATCAACGCGACGGCACCATACTCGGCGGCCCAAAATGGCGTCGCAGAGCGTTTTAATCGTACTCTTGTCGAACTCGCGCGGTCGATGCTCGCGGACGCTAAACTCCCCGAATTCCTATGGGAGCCCGCAGTTGCACACGCCGTGTACGTACGCAATCGAGCATTCACCAAAGCCGTAGCTGGGATGACGCCACATGAACGGTGGACAGGAAAGAGACCGGATGTCTCACACCTGCGCGAGTTCGGCGCCCCCGTTTGGATTCTTAACCAGGGTCAGAAAGAGACACGAAAGATGTTGCCGAAATCTCACCAGCGGAAATACGTTGGCTTCGATGACGCATCTCACTCTGTCCGCTACTACAGCCCTGAAACGAGAAAAATCTTGCTCTCCCGCAATTTTCGCAACGTCTCCATGGATGTTGGCGCGCGAGCGGCCGACGCTGTAGAGATCGCACCTGGTCCACAGCTTGAGGGGGAGCGGCAGGTAAACGCGCAAGGGACCACGCGCGACGAGACACGACGCGAAACGAACAAAAGGAAAGCTGTCGATGAGAATCAGCAGGATAATTACCCCCGGAAAAGAACCAGAGGCGTACGCGTTGACTATCAAAAACTCAACGATCCACTCCCAGAGTTGGAAGAGGAATCCTTTGGAACAAACCCTAACATATCAGCCGGCGATGAATGCCGAAGCTTGAGAGAAGCGAAAAACTCACCTGAGTGGCCTGAATGGCAAAAAGCCATAAGAGCCGAACTCGATCAGCTCGAGCGCATGGGGACTTGGCAATTGGTCGAGCCTCCCTGAGGGTGTAAAACCGATACCCAATAAATGGGTGTTCGCTAAGAAAAGGATAACCAAGGAAACATTACCAAATACAAAGCTCGCCTCGTGGCCAAAGGATGTTCCCAACGGCCGGGACGTGACTACGATGAAACCCACTCGCCCGTTGTGCGCCTTGAGACCCTGAGAGCAATCCTGGCTATCGCTCCGGGAAAGAAATTGCTGATACAGCAAATGGATGTAAAGGGAGCGTATCTAAATGGAACTCTCAAAGAAACAGTCTATATGCGCCAACCCGAAGGCTTCGAAGACGGCACAGGGCATGTGTGCTTATTAATAAAACCGTTATATGGCCTCAAACAGGCCGGTCGCGCTTGGAATTTCGAGTTCGATATGAAATTAAAAGACCACGGCTTCGCGCGTCTCGTCACCGACCCGTGCGTATACATTATAAGAATCAACGATGATTTCTCCATAATAACCGTATGGGTGGACGATCTCTTAATATTCGCCACCACACAATTAATGATTGATAAAACTAAAGACGCGATAAAAGCCGAATGGGAAGTTACCGATATGGGAGAACCGTCCAAAATTGTTGGACTGGAATTTTCTTTCACCAATGACTCAATTACAATTTCCCAGAAATTGTATATTGATGAATTACTCAATAACTACGGCATGGCGCGAGCAAATCCAGTAGGCATGCCACTGGACGCACACTACATTATTGGACCTAACCCCGAAGGGAGCGCAGGGCACGCGCAGCAACCCTTATGCGGTGCTACTCAGAGAACTACAATATCTAGCAAATGCCACTAGACCTGATATAGCATTCGCTGTCAACAGGATGGCATCCTATACAACCAATCCGAGCGCCCAGCACATGGGTGTATTAAAAAGAATATTAAGATATCTTGCAGGCACCAGAAACTTGGGAATCACATATTCAGGGACGCCGCTTAATGAACATGGAAATTTGGTTCACAGATATGCCGACGCAGCCTATGGCAACTCTGCCGACGACAAATCAACATCGGGTTACGTTTTCATCGCCGGCAACGGAGCCATTACCTGGAAATCAAAGAAACAGACCACGATCGCCCTGTCCTCTACCGAAGCGGAATACATCGCATTATCCGAGGCAGCACGCGAGGCTATGTGGCTAAAACAGTTGTATGAGGAACTTGGTTTTCCCCAACCGTCACCTATACTCATTAAAGGGGACAACGATGGATCAATTGCAATGACTAAGAATGCCCAATTTCATACGCGGTCAAAACACATTCAGATCCGCTGGCACTGGGTCCGGGACTTAGTGCAAGGCAACGTGCTAACCATTGAAAGTTGTCGCGATCCAGAGCAAACTGCCGATATATTGACAAAGGCCTTACCTAAGCCTAAGCACCTCCGGCACACAGCTGAAATGGGACTCGCATCCGCTTGAGGGGGAGTGTCGGGATCCCTATGCTTACTAACGCGGGAACAATCGGATACGATCGTCAGGGCGGCGATCCATCGCGTCTCGCACAGGAGTTAGGAGAATAGCTTTGTCAATAGAATGCAGGGATGTGCTTATAAGACTAGGTAGACAGTCGAGGAATAGATGTCGGACGTTAGTCCACTTCTCCCCATCCATACATTTTCCTACACCCCGAGTACCCGTTACACCCCTTTCCCCCTCGTTATTAATGTCCCCGCCCGCTCAGCCATGCCCTCACCCGCCGCGGCCACACTAGCCTCGTCGGCCCTCACCCACCCCATCGCCCACCAGCCCGAACAAGGGAATGCCCAGCTCATGATAGGGGCCATGAAATCCATCCTACCCGGCATCCTAGCCAACTTTATGTCGGAGCAGATTACCCCCGCCTTTGCACCCCTCCAGACCGCCGTCTCCAACCTCGCGGTCCGTGTCGCCGCTATTGAAACAGACTTCGCACCCCCCTCCCCCGGCCCATGGGCATCAGCGGACGATGCCGCCATGGGCGACCAGCGAGCCATCCTCTCCGAATTCCGGTATGGCGACACCGACGACTTCAACCCGGCAGACGTCCCCCGATCCTCCTTGGACTGCGGCCCAGACCTCACCGACCTCCGCGCTTTGTGGAGCGTCCTGTATGAGGTCTATGTTCCCCGGACGTCGAAATGCCAGCCAGCTTCGAACTCATGCTCGAACAATTCGGCGAGCAGTGGGAATCCTACTGCTTCTCCCAATCGCTCGACCCCCGCCTCATACTCCGAGAACTCTCCCCCCAATCCGCACCCCTACTCAACAACTTCAAGCGCACGCTAGTGGAAACCCTCCACCTATACACGATGGGCGGATTCACATGGCAGACCGCATGGGCCAATGGCCTCCCTGCCCACGCTCGCCCCCCAACCTTCCTCGCTCACCCTGATCCTCACAGCCCCATCTCTGCGTCCACACTCGCCCGCCTCGCCCCACACCCACTCCCACCACACGGTCCACACCCCAACCCCGCTCTCCCACCCGCCACCCCACCCGCCCTCGCACTGACCACTTATGGCCGTGCCCCCCCCCGCTGCAGGCCCGTGGTCCCGACCCCTCCCCCGCTCCACAACCCCGGCTCTCATAGCCAACCTATCTCCGTCCCCTCGAACGGCGAACCCACTCCGACTCCTCGCCCCCCCCCGCCCCAACCTCGACACCCTGCCCTCCGACCCCCTGACCGTCTCCCAAACGCACCACTTGGCTCGATGGGCCTCACTGCCGGAAAAGGCAAGTATTCTTGGGTAGACGTCGCCCGCAATGGCCGCCGCAAGCCAACTCCCGCCCCAACCGCCCAGACCCACGCCCCCCTGCCCCGCACCCGACCACCACCCGCAAGTCTCCGTCTCCCCCCACAGTTGACGCCGACACCCGCCAACACATGATGCTCGCCTCGGTGGACGAGATCAAGCTCCTCTGGAAGCAGCGTTTCGGGACCCCCGTCCCAAACAAATACAAGTCCAAAGTTGCCGTCATTGAAGCCTACCTCCTAGGGAAACCTCGCGCTGCCTCTGCCCGCCCTGCCAACCCTCGCCCTGCCGCCCGACCTCTCCAACTCCGCAACGCCGAATGGACAGTCATCAAAGGCCCGAAGTACAAACCCGACCCGTCGAAGACCCTCCCCCATTCCTCCACCATCGTCACGATGATTCAGCGCGCCCTCGACTCCCATGGCAACCGCAACACCAAGGACGAAGCCCGCCTCCAACTCCTTGGCGGCCGCTGGAGCTCGAACACCATGTCCGCCTCCTCCAACTTCGTCCTGGTCTTCGCTGGCCAGCCCGACCCCACCCTTGTTGTCGCCCACAAGGCAATCCTCACCGAGCCGTTCGGCGACGGGGCGGAACTAGTCCCCAAGGCAGGGTTCTCCTGCGTCCGAATCTTCGGTGTCCCAATCCTCTCCAACGCCTACGAACCAGAGGACCTCAAACACGAGATCCTCCGTAACCCCCACCTCAAGGGCTTGACCTTCCTGCAGCCGCCGCGCTGGTTCTTCACCAACCACAGGGGGCGCGACAAGGACTCGATCCTCCTCACCCTTTTCGACCCCTCCAACAAATTCACCCCCCTCCTCGCCCGCCGCCCCCTCTGGATGTTCGGCGAACAATGCAAGGCCCGCCGGTTCGATTCGCGCCCAGTCCTCCGCCAGTGCGACAAGTGCCACAAGCTCAGCCACTCCGAAGACCGCTGCTCCCGCCACGACCCAAAGTTCATCCACTGCCGACACTGTGGTGGCGGGCACCCCTCCACTGACCACGAGGCCCGCTGCCCGACCCGCGCCCTACACAAAGGGGCCAACTGCGACTGCCCGCCGCAGTGCGGCAATTGCAAGGACGCCGGCAAAAAGCCCCGCACGCACGACGCGTTCAGCGCACTCTGCCCCCTCTGCAGGATGTACCGTGACCCTCACGCACCCCGCGAGGAGCTCCTCCAAGACCAAGACCCTACCCTCCACACGGAGGAACCGAACCCCGTCCTGGATGAGGACCTCCCACCCACCGCCCCACCCTCCCTGGGCCTGACCCCGGACCATACGGCCGTCCTTCACCATCACCCTGCGGCCTCTACCTCTCCCGCTGCTCGCATCGACGAGGTCATGTCGGACGCCTAGATGTCGACCCCCTGCCCCTTCCATGTCGTCTCGGTTAATGTTCGCAAGAGCAACGAGCGCACCCACGCCCTTCTCAATTCGTCCACTGCTGATATCCTGTTGCTACAAGAACCCTGGTTTGGCCGCATCGGCACCGGCCGCTCCGACACCGACCCTGCCGGCAACCCAGTCAAAGGCCTCGCCGTCCTCCCGTCTCTCTGGGACACCCACCCACCCCGCTACGACTCGACGTCCGACGACGTCCCAAAGGTAGCCACGTACACACGCGTCACCAACCGCCAGGAGTGCGTCGTCGTCAACGACCTCACACACCCCGCAGCCTCCCCCCACCTCCAGATCCTCACGCTCACCGTCGGGGATGAGTCTTTCGTCCTCATCAACTTCTACCACCACATGGACGGCAGCACGCCCCGCCTCTCCTTCCTCACATCCCTCGCCCTCCCACCCTCCATCCCGGCAGTCATCGCTGGCGATTTTAACACCCACAGCCCCCTCTGGTCCGCACCACCACTCCTCGGCGAGCGCGGCTCCGTCTCGACCTGGGCGGCCACGATCGAAGATTGGATGGATGCCCACGGCCTCTCCCTACTTTCCCCTCCACACGTCCCAACGCGCCGCGGCGAGAACGGCCAACGGGACACGGTCATCGACCTCGTCCTGTGGAACCAGCCGGCCGCCTGGTCCGACCAGTTCTCCTTCACCCGCGTGTCCTTCTTGGACTCTCTCGGCTCCGACCACGCCGCTCTCGCCTTCTCCTGGGCCCCGGCGCTGTTCCTCCCGCCCCCGCCTTCCAATCCGACACCCCGCTGGTCCGTCCAGGACTCCCTCCAAGACCTCTGGCAGGAACACTTCCGCACCCTCGCAGCCTCATCCGCCCTCGCCTCCGACGACCCAACGACCCTCGCCCAGGCCCTACTTCAGACGATCATCGACGCGAACGACTTCGCGTTCGACTGGGCCCACCCCCTCTCCCTTGGCCGCGGCGCCCGCTGGTGGAACGACGCCTGCTCCGGCACGCTCGCCCAGCTCAAGGCTGCCCCTCCTGAAGAACACAAAGCAGCTTTCCGCCGCCTTCGCACCACCATCCGCACCGCCAAACGCGAGTGGGCGGAGTCCGTCCTCACAGACGCGACCAACGACACCGACCATGCACTGTGGGCTGCCGCGAAGTGGCGCAAGGGACGATCCAACCCCCTTATCCCACCCATCCGCACCGCGTCAGGGGACACGTCGGGGTCCCACGAGGACATGACCACGGCTTTTCGGGCCCGATTCTTCCCTGCCGACGCCCTCCCTGTCGAGACGGTCCAACCCGATGACCCCGCGCCACGCCCCACCCGCCCCCACGTCCCGCTCACAGAAGACAAGGTCCGCCATTGCCTCGCGGACACCTCCAACAGCTCTGCCCCAGGCCTCTCCGGGGTATCCTATAAATTCCTCAAGTGGGCCTTTGCTGCCTGCCCCACAGTCTTTGTCCGACTCTTCAACCTCTGTCTCGACTCTGGCACCCACCCTTGGAAGGAGGTCAAAGCTGTCGTCCTGGCTAAACCCTCGCGCCCTGACTACAGTGCTCCCAAAGCATATCGTCCCATCGCCCTGCTTGAATGCTGCGGCAAACTCTTAGAGAAAATCATGGCCCGCCGCATCATGGACGAGTCCAACGCCCACCTCCTCATTGACCCCCACCAGTTTGGGAGCCAGGACTATCACTGCGCAGTCGATGCGGCGATGACCATCGTCCACAATGCCGAGGCCACCGTCAAGGCAAAACAGGCGGGTGCCCTCCTCCTCTTCGACATCTCAGGGTTCTTCGACAACCTCAATGTCAACCGCACCCTCCACTTCCTACGACTAATGGGGTTCAGCGACACCTTGGTCAACTGGACAGCATCCTTCCTCGCTCCCTGCAACACTGTCCTCTCCTTCAACAATGAGTGCTCGCCCCCCTTCCCTGTCGGTTCCGGCACCCCCCAAGGCTCGCCGATCTCTCCTGTAGCTTCAGCCACGTACACGTCGGCCATGCTCACTCACCACAATGCCAAGTGGGTCGACAAGACGGCACAGCTTTACGTCGACGATGGTGGCATCTATGCGTCCGCCACCACGGTCCGCTCTGCCCTCCAGAAGGCTGCCTCCGGCCTCGAAGACCTCACACTCTGGCTCAGCAAAAACGGCCTGAAAACCGACGCCGACAAAGCGGAGGTGATCGTCTTCCTCCCCTCCCGCCCCAACCGCGACCTCCTGGGCACCACTCCCACCCATGTTGCCTACCAGGACCCCTTTGCAGGTCAGGTGAACATCAAGCTCTCAGACCAGGTTCGCTACCTCAGCGTATACATTGACAGCAAGCTCTCCTGGGTGCCGCACGTGAAAATTATGGCTGCCCGAGCCCGCTCCACCCTCCAAGGCCTCGCCCTTCTCGGCAACTCTGTACGCGGCCTCCGCTTTGCCGCCTGGCGCCGCCTCTTCCATGCCATCATCATCCCCATCCTCACCTACGGAATCGCTTGCTGGCACCCCCTGGAAGGCACACGCAAAGGCCTCATTTCCATCCTCCAGGTGGCTCAGAACGACGCCCTGCGTAAGATGAGCGGGTGCTTTCGCACCACGCCCATCGATCCCCTACACAACCTGATGGCAATTCCCCCTCTAGAATTCACCACGTGGAAACTAGTCCGCTCATACAGCGATCGGCTCGCTCGCCTTCCCCCCACTCACCTCCTTCATGGCATCCTAACCGAGAACCCTGCTGCCTCTGCATACGCCCCTTCCCAACCGCCTACCACCTTACGACGCCTTCACGCCGCTACCTGGACACAACCCCCTTTCACACTTCCACCCCCTGTTCGTGATCACACCACCCGCCTCGATCGCCTCACTCTCCTCCCTCATGGCCGCCTCACCCCCCACGACCACATGATCACAAAGAAACGGATGTCACACCGCACTGCAGCCTGCCCCGTCCTCTACGTCTCCGAAATTTCTTCTTCGATTGACGGCTTCATCTCCGCTTGGACCCTGCAGACAGACCTGCCCCTCATCGGCGGCCTCGTCTCCCATCCCACCCGCGCCGGAGCCCTCCTCTCCACCCTAATAGCCGGGGTCTCTTCCCCCCCTTCACCAAAAACTCGACCCACCTCGCCAAAGTAGATATCCTTCTCCCCAACCGCATCATCTGCAGCTATGTGGCCTCGGTGGCACTGGGCCCTTTACTTCCTCTTTCATCCCGTCTACGTTCTTCTCTCAGCGCTCTCCTGGCCCTTCCCGGCCTCCCCTCTGTCGAGTTTCGATGGGCATCTCCCAATTGGGCCCACTCTCGCCATGTGCGAGATTTTATCGCTACTCTTGACGGCGACGATCTCCCTCTGGTATTACCTCAACCTCCTCCGGACCATAAGGAACAGATGTACCATGAATGGCAAGCCTCCTTCGTCCCCTCCTCCCACCCAGCACACATCTCCTGCCGCCAACCCCCCGATGGCAACCGGCCCCCTCCTTTCATCCGCGGCATCCTTGCTCGAGGTAACTGCCGCCTCTTCTCCGCCGCCGTCCAACTCTCCACTGGACACGCGTTCACTTCCACCTATTCCCTTCGATTTCGCCTGGGTGCCAATGATAACACCACATGCCCCTGCTCCACCTTGCACACTCATGAGTCGCATACAGCAAGACACGTCATCCTTGACTGCAGGCGACACCGTGCAATTCGTCAACAGGCCTTTGGGACTGAGGCCCCCTCCTTTTCACACATCTTTGGCACCTTTGCCGGAGGGTTCCAACTTGGAGAGTTCCTCTGGCTCTCCCGTGACCTCCTCCACCCCCTCCCACCTCCAGAACCTACTTTCTGCAGTCTGAGCACGGGCTAATCAGCCTCCAGGAGGCTCTTCCAACAACGGGCACGGTGATACAGTGGACCCCACAGACGACCTCTGGTTTGAATCAGACGATTTCTGGGACCTAACTTAGTTACCTACATCAGGAAAACGGCAAAATGCTGAATGCTTCTTAATGCTTCTTAATGCTTCTTTATTGCTCTTATTAAGCAGGGTGCCCTTCTTAATAAGCGGATAAGAGGCATTAAGAGGCATTAAGAAGCATTCAGCATTTTGCCGTTTTCCTGATGACTACTCCTTTTCTCCCATGTATGTACGCGCCTCCTACCTCCAGTTCCCCCACTACCTACGTCTCGCTACATGCTCCAGTAGCATACCTGTCTCATAGTTGTAAAACTCGGACAATAAACTGTTATTCAAAAAAAAAAAAAAAAAAAAAAAAACAGAGGAACACTGGCAGAGGCATAGTCGGCATGCGAGAGGGTTTCGAGAACGCCCTGTGAGTCACTAGTCACTGCCCAGAGTTTTCAGTACATCGGGAAAATGTCCATAAACTTTCCAACTTTTTGACTTTTTTAAGTCCAAAAGCTAAAAAGTGGAAAAAGCCAGGATCTATTCATGATGAAAAGTGAGAAATGAAACTTTTTTTTTTTGGAACTTCATGAAATGAACTGTCTCCCCTCTATTTCCTGACAGCCATTACTGTTTGTGGACTTTATAACTTTTTATAGCTTTTTATTTTTTTTTTCGCAGCAGCCAAATGTAGCTTTCCACAAAATTTAGGTTCCTTTTCAACTTTGGGACTTTCTGTAATTTTCCCCAACTTTTGCTCCTTTTTTGGCTTGTATGAGCTCGTACAAGCCAAAAAGTTTATTGCAGGTTTACCAATGTAACAACCAATTGAAGGAGGCGTTGGGAGAAGGACTGGGTGATCAGCCAATCAGAAAATGCGTGGTGCCAAAGACTCAAAGGTGGGATGCTCGATGCTCGCCGGTGCTCCAATTGAAGAAGCTTATTGAAGGGTCGAACGCAACCTGGCCCGCCGGGGCGACTGTTCTGGTTTTGACACGCCCTTCTCTACAGTCGACCGACATACCTCTTGGCCAACACATTCTGTCCTGCACACGCGGACCATTGGTCTGCACATTCTCTCCACTCCTCGACACCTCCCTGTGCCTCGCTTTTGCACATCGCCTTCTCGCATCATTCCTCTCACTCACCCCCCTCTTCTATCTCAACTCACGCCCCTTTGCGTGCTCAAGATCTGCTGGTCACAAACCACGCCGACCTCCCGCCATCGCGTCCGGGCATGACGCAAACCTACGTATGCTCTTAGTAGCTAGCTCTCAATTTCTTCCCCCTTCTACGCCTCGTTCTTGTCAAGGGCTGCATCGATCGGTCTTTTGTTCAACATTGTCCCTCTTCGTTTGACCCCACCGATTATGAACTAATAACTAGGTAGCGCATGTATACAAAGGTGGGCGTTGTTGCTCTTGTACCGAGTAATCCAGCAGGCCTTTTTTTTTTTTTTTTTTTTTTTTTGGAATCAGTTTATTGTCCGAGTTGTGAAACTATGAGACAGAGTACCCTACTAGAGAGCGCAGCAATACGTATGTAGTGTGAGATCCGTGAGGTAGAGAGGCGCGTACAAAGGTGTGAGATAAAGAGTAGGTAAGCTAATTGAAGATGTCCGGTTCTTCCTCTTTGACTTTCATCGTAAAGAGGGCAGGGTCAAATGCGACGTTACCATGCCTGTCAGTAAAGAAGCCGGCCGGCAGCTCAGTCGGGGCTCGGCGAGCGGAAAGTAGGTTCCGGAGGTGGAAGGGGGTGGAGGAGGTCGCGGGAGAGATGGAGGAACTCCCCGAGCTGGAACCCTCCAGCGAAGGTAGAGAAAATGTTGGTGAAAGAGGGGACCTTGGTCCTGAAGGCTTGAAGGCGGGCTGTGCGGTGGCGGGTGCAGTCGAGGAGGACGTGACGAGCCGTGTGAGACTCTGGCAAGAGTGGCGTGGAGCAGAGACAGTCTGTGCGGTCCCCGGCGGTGGGGCGGAACCGGAGGGAGTAAGTTGAGGTGAAAGCGTGTCCTGTGGAGAGCTGTACCCCAGCAGAGAACAGACGTCGATTCCCTCTGGCCAATAGGCCGCGTATGAAGGGAGGGGGCCAGTTGCCGTCGGGTGGGAGTCGGCACGAGATGTGCGCGGGGTGGGAGGAGGGGACGTGGGCCGCTTGCCACTCGGCGTACATCTGCTCCTTACGATCCGGAGGACCCGCCACCAGCTGCAGAGGGAGATCGTCGTCGTCAAGGCGAGCGACAAAATCTCGAATGTGTGTAGTGTGCGCCCATAGGGGAGAAAACCGTCGGAAAGTGAGGGACGGCGACCCCGGAAGGGCCAGGAACACGCGGATAAAAGAATGTAGGTGGGAAGAGAGAGGCAGTAGAGGGCCATGGCCACTCGAAACAGACCGGGTGTGAGCATCGATTGTGTGAGAGGGGAGGAGAATGTCCACCCTAGTGAAGTGCCCCGAGTCTTTGAGGAACTGGGGGGACGTGACCGCGGCGAGGAGGGCGGAAAGCTGGGAGCCAGCCCGTGTGAGGTGGGAGACAAGGCCGCCGTACATGGGGCGATCGGTCTGGACGGTCCAGGTGGAGATGAAGCCCCCATCTGTGGAGGAAGAGACCTCGGAGATGAAGACCACCGGGCAGACAGCCGCCCTGCGTGTCATCCACCGCTTGGTCTCGGTTCGGAGGCGGGGCGTGTCGTCGCGGAGGTGAGGGAGGAAGGAGTGTCGAGCTAGGGTGCATGCGCACTCTAATGCTCCAACAATCTACTATATCTACTTAGATTAATTGTACTGTACAATGTGCGACGCGTTTTGCGTTATATAAGCACACCTTCCTTATGAGGGAATACGCGTGGACTCTACGGACCGGAGGCGCAAGACGACGTGTCTCGTTGATTACACAAGCTTGACTGCCTTATACGGCCTAATTGAGCTTTAGATAGTGTCTACTTCGCGTTCTGCACGCTCCTGGCTGCACCCCCCGCTATTAACGCATTGCAGCGGCCTTGAGGCCACTTAATATTATAAATACTTACTATTGCTTTTAGTATTAGTCTTAGACTAGGTACTATACCCTAGTACCTATAAAAGTGTACTATATTACTGCAATAATATATATCTTTTACTGATCACTGCCCTGCTGCTCAAGTGTGAATCCTCATCACACACTCTGTTCCTTCCCTGGTATTCAACAAGGAGAGGCGATCGGAAGCGGAGATGAAGCGATTGTGGAGGGGAGGTAAGGGCGTGTAGGGACGACAGGTGGCATGAGTGTGGTCAGAGGTGCCGAGGAGGCGAGTGAGAGTGGTGGGTGGGGCAAAGGGGGTGTAGGTGGACGCCGCCGGGTTGTGAGAGGTGATCGTGTGAAGAAGGTGGGAGGGAGGGAGGCGGGCGAGCCGGTCGCTATAGGAGCGGACTAGTTTCCGCGCTGTGAACTCAATGGGGGGGA
>WTXF01000392.1:0-21036 GCA_022496215.1 Russula brevipes | reverse complement strand
GGAGGAAGCGACCGACAGGTTTATCGCATATCGTGGAGCTGGAGGGGGCTGGCCATCGCAGGATGTATCGGCGAGCGATTCGAAAGATTTTTCGAGATAGGAAGTCGTGCGAGAGGGAGATACTTACGGGGTTTGGCCGTTACCTGGCCAGGCATACTGTATCCATGTCATGAGTGTGAGCACGAGGGGCGAATAGCGAGCATGCAACGCACGCACCGTACGGTTGCCAACCAAAGGTTGTCTTAGCCACGCTGGACCGGATCATGGAAACAGCACAATAGTACTGCCGGTCAACCTGCGCTGCTGCTGCACAGGTCGTCCAAGCCTTGTTATTTTGTGTTTTTGTGTTTTGTTCGTTCCTATTGTACCTTTGTGTCTCGAATAAGCCGTGACTGGGTCAGGCGCTGGCGTTTGACCTTGTGTGGGTTCGGTTTTCCTTTGCCTGCTTGCGTGCTCGAGGCAGCTCTCTTCGTCGTTTTGCTTTGCTCTCCCTCTCTCTCCTCCACACCACCCCGTTGCCTCCTCCCACGGCATGTCTATCACAGCTTTCTTCCTCCTCCTATTATCGTGGCCACACCTCGCAGCCGTCTCCGCGCACCCACCACCGCGTCCGTTCGCCAGGCGTGCGAGCAACCGCTCCGTGCCCTCGCAGGGGTTCTACAACCCGCGCGACAACGGCGGTAGTTGGCTCACGGTATGTCCAGCCTTCGTCAATCTCGCCAAAACATAGCCGAGTAAGAGAGTCCCAACCTCACTTTTTTCCCCTTATAGCAAGTCAATGGCACATTCCCTGCCGGTCTGGGCGAACCCATCAACGCCATCGTCCTTGGCACGTCCGACCCGCGGTTCTGGTCGACCAGCAAAATAATGGCGGCTTGCGCAATTACTTCCTGTACGTCATCGCCGCCTTCCGTGTCAGAACCTACTTGTAACAAGTCAAACCTTTTCTCTCTTCCCCTCAACCTCCCTGCGCCCACGTCATTAGATCCTTTGCATTCGCTGGCGAATGCCTTGGGCAACATTCGGGGAGTGACCAGGAAGCCGACCTCGGGGATGGCCGCGGATATCGTACGTCCGCTCCGCTATTTTTCCCCTCTTCTTCCCCCCCACTCATTTCGATTTCCTTTTCTGGTCTTTTTCAAGAGAACGAGACTGCCGTGATGAGGTATAACTACAATGACCCTACGCTCGGCACCTGCAAGGAAACGATCGAGGGAGGGAACCACTTTAGATACTGGACACAGACAGGCGATTCGGCAAACAGGTGCGCGCTCCTCGTGGGTACCCAGTCCCTCGGCAAATGCTCAATCTCTATCTTCTTAAAAAAACAAACCGCTTATCTAGCGGGGCCATTTTTTTTGGCCGCTTCATATGAACTCCCAGAACAGTGTATGTGTTCCTTCTTTGGAGGTCTTACCAGCCCGCATCCTCCCGCTGACAAACCTGCCCCAAAGTACACCACGATATCATTTTTAACGGGTGCGCGCAGCTCCTTTTTGCAGCGTTCCTAATCTCCTGTGCTAAATCCAACCCGTGATATTGGAAAAAAGATATAACCTAGGCCGGTACGCGCACCTGGCTCCGTTCGTACTCTTTTTCCCTGCACACGACTCACGAAACTACCGCAGCGACTGGCTAATTGGCAATGCAACCACGCAATCAACGGTCATCCCGACGTCAAACCTGACGAACGGAACGAGATTCTCCGGACAGACGTCGCACGACGGATACGTGTACCAGACGGAGGTGCAGTACGTCTCTGGGTTCATTACGAACGGCTCGGACGGCATCAACCACTACCTGAGCGTGGCGCGAACGGACGAATGCGGCGGACGGACTTGTAGCGATGATGAATGTGAGGATCTTAACGTCCCCTTCCGGGTCGGTGTCGACGTCATCGTGCGTGTTTATATCTCATCTGAGGCGTATTGGCGGTTGATTTTATGTCGCGCGTCTGTTACAGAGCACGGCCGTCCGCGCGGACGTCGCATTTCTCTGCCTCAATTGTACTCCTTTCCGTGCTCTCTGCTGCATTACTCGCTTGTTAGATTTTCCAGGGCTTTCGTTCCCCTCCCCCGCACGGACATTCCAGGACCCCCCACTGAACTACCTACGACCATATATACCTGACCCTTACGTTGCTCTACCCTGTCATTCTGTGTAATTTAGTTTAGAGAGGACTAGATATACATTGCTCACGTCCACGAGCTCATCCTTAGTATCACAATGTTTCCGTGTACTTTCTCCCGCATGTTTCTTTGTCTTGAAAACGTGTTGCGGCGAGGTCAAGCACCACGTGCTAGCTACGTGCCCAAATCTGGCTGCTTGCCAAGGCTTTTAAAAAGACTTTAACGATACAGCAGGTATCGTACAACCACACGTTCCTCCACCAAAATGACGAGGAATCCTAATTGAGGATTTCTACTTCGCCATACGGCCGCGCCTTGAAGTAGCTCTCGTCAAAGTGGTGCACGCGAACGAAACCATCCTCCCCTCCGGACGCATACGCGGACCCTGCTGGATGCACAGCGATCCTGGACCAAACGTCACCGAGTTAAGACAGAATCGAAAGAACAAAACAGGCTCGGGGCGTGCGTACGTGTTCAACGGGCCAAAGTGTCCCTTTACGCGGCCGACTTCCTCCTCAAATATGCGATGCCAGAATCGGGCTTCGAATTTGCCCTGTCGCAACGACGTCGTCGTGACGCTCATGGCTTCCTGACCGCCGCCCAATAAGACCTGTGAGAAAAGAGAAAGAGGAGGAAAACCAGGAGCCCCATAATCATCATGAATGGTCGATAAATGTAGACAGACAGAGCCAACCAAAAACGCACGTAGGGCATATTCGGCGTGAGCGCGGCGCTGTTCAGCGGCGTCTCGGTCTGGAACGTCTTGAGCACGGTGAGCGTCTTGGCGTCGTGTATGCGCGCCGTCTTGTCCTTGCTGCTCGTGACGAAGTACGAGCGGTCGGGCGCGAGCTGCAGGTCCGTGACGACGTCCATGTGCGCGCGCTCGTTCGAGCGCACCTCCTCGCCCGTCTCCGCGTCGAAGAGCGCGACCTTGCCCGACTCGTGGCCGTCAGGATCTGGCCTTGCACGTACGCGAACGCGCACACCGTCGCTTTGCTCCCGACCGGGTGGAAGATCGACACGGGCTCCTGGCTCTCTGTGGCGGGCAGCGGGCAGCGAGGGGAGGGATCAGGATCAGGATCAGGAAATTGGGGTCGGGACTGGGAGAGGGAGGGAGGGAGGGAGGGCACGCACGCTCTGCGCCGTCGTCGTCGCGGCTGATGGCAAAGATGCGGATGGCGCCCTGGTGGCCCATGCGCTGCTCGGTGATGCACACGACCTGCTCGTCGTCGTCGGAAAAGTTGACGCGCTTGACGGCCGTCGGGAACTCCCACACGAAGAGGCACTTGCCCGTCTGCACGGACCAGAGCCGCATCTCGTTGTCCGCCGAGCCCGAGACGAGGAAGCGCGATTGTGCTAGGGTTGGTGCGGGAGGGGGTGCTTGTGGGTTAGCACGATGAACGAGTAGTATGGGGGACATGCGCACAGTCGACGTCTATCGTCCAGACGGTCCCGTTGTGTCCGTTGTACGTTCCGAGACGCTCTCCATTGTGGGAGAACCAGACGTTGATGATGTGGTCCTTGGAGCAGGAGAAGAGGAGATCGCCCTCTTTATTGAATTTTATTTGGGTTAGGGACCGTTCATGTCCTGGACAGAATGAGAAAAAAAATAGGTAGGCATGACAAGGAGACAAACAGTCACCTTGGAGAAGAATGGGCCTCTGATTTATGGGGGAAGGTCAGCCGAGATTTAGAAGAGAGAAAGGACGTCAATACGTGCCATGTCCGACGGCGAAACGGCGAAAGATCAAAGCAAAAGGTGTCTGTCACTGCAGCCCGATCTCCGCTTGCTTGAAAGCCACTACAGCTGACTCTTACTCTTACACCTCGATCTCTCTTGTGGCTTCACTGCAGCATCAACAGCTATGATCAAACCTCGACTTAGGAGATTAATCTCAGCTCATACAAGATTTTCTGCGGGGAACAGAGCCTAAGGTCAATCTACTTCCCAGCTAAAGAAGTACCCTTCTCTCTTTCCTGTCAAATAGCTCCCTGTCTACCCAGAACCTACGCATTTTCACCGATGCGTCGTCATTGTCGGTGCGATCCGTGTGCCCCCAGGCGGCAAATTCTCATTATCGTTGCCGTCGCTCCGTTTCAAAGGGCAGATTTGGTGGAACTCTGCGAGCCGAGGGATGAACAACGACTCGTGGCATTTGCTTGCAACTGTCAATTTCCTCGTCGCGCCAAATATATGTGGCTCTGAGAGTAGCCGCAAATGCATTTTTTTCTTTTGACCGTCATATTCACCTGTCTTGCCATGGTTCTGGATACAGCCTGCGCAAACTCGGACTCAGCCAGGGAGTCCAACTTGGCAGAGATGGATACTGTTGATCTGGAGGCGATGCACTCATTCGTCTGGATCAACCCACGTGTGCAACACGATCGAGTACGACGGCCTGTTCTGGGGTTCTGCCCTGACAACTTGTACGTGTTCAAGTCGACGCATATGGGGCTTTCAATTCCTTCGTCATGCTCGACGAGCTTTCCATAATCCGATGATCACGATTTAGCATCAGAGTAGTGTGGTTCTGTTCACAGCAGTGGGTGGATTGCGTCCCTATCAATTCATCCCTCCAGTCGTGAACTGTTAAAAAAAAGTTGAAGGTATCAAAGCCGTTCTCGGTACTGCTGGACCGAGTCTTGCAAACTGGTGGTCTGAACCTGGAGATCCCCGGTGTTTGTCGTTTTGAATGATCCAGTTATATCTACTAAAATATAAAGCCATTTCACCTTTGTCATTGGCCGATCTCTGCTCTTCTCCCTGTCCAGCGCACCCCGACGATCCTGTGCGCTACCTCGAGCGGTCTATCACGTCCCCTGCGACCGTTGGGGACACAGGCGACGCAGGGCATCAGCCATTGATTCGCGGGCAGTACGCCTTCTAGTTTACCTGATAGCGTGGTTGGCCAAAATTATTACGTTTCACGTTGCACGATAGGGAGTCAATTGACAGAAACATCGGGGGCGTATAGTGTAATCCTTTACTCCTTTATGCTGTAACTACGAAAATATGACAGGTCTGAATGGATCATCGTGCGTCATCGATGGCACTCACATCATACATCTACATCTTCTGCTATATCATGGTGTCATCTCACGAACGTCTGTCCAATGACACTGAGCACCCAATCCCGAACGGACTCTCGCTTGCGCTTGTATGTGTGCGGGCGAGATTTTTTGGCCTCGAGAGCTCGCAAACTCTGGTTATGGTTATCTATGCATCTGGTATCGCGTGGCAGCCATGCTGGTCATCGGAGCGTTGGCGCTTCTTGCTCCCACGTCACTCTAAAGGCGAGCCTTGCTCGTCGTCCTTGCTCTGCTGTCGGAGACTTCGTAGGGTTGAAGGTTTCTCCGCGCGACGCATCCGAGTCCGATCACTTTCGCTGGGATCGTCCTCGTCACGAGGTGGGATCGATCGATTACAAAATGCCAGTGTAGGCCAGGTGCCCATCCAAGTGGATATGTGTTAGTCACTAACGTGAAGCGGCCGAAAAGACCAGGGCTGGTGTGGTCGAATTTGTCCACTTGTTTTAAAAGCCGACCAGCGTGACAGATAGCAAAGCACGGATGGACAGATTCCAACACAGGAAAGTTGGAAAAGGGATAGGAAATGTTTCTTGCTCTTGCCCTGCGATACAGGGAACTTCAAGCGGGTGAGTGGGAACCCATTCATATCTTTCGACGCGATGAGAGTGTATTCGTAGCGAACGTTGTTCGTGCGCTGACGAGTATGTATCAACACGTGTGCATTTGACCCAAAAAAAGTGCCAAACGACGTACATCTCCATCGAAATCTGGCTTGTCGTGCCGGAAGTACTTCTCTACCTCAGCCTGCTCTGGTAATAGTATGATCCTCCCATGTCAAAGAAGGCTTGCACATCCTGCTTGACTAGAGGAACGATTTTGATCGTCGACAGGTAGGTCGCAATATTTGGTACTCACGACGAAAAACATTGAAGTGAGTGTCAACATTCAGGGTTCCCCGACGCAGGCCCCATGAAAGTTCTAGTCGGGTGAGCTGCATTTGCGACGTGAGTAAGGTGAGTTCTGAACGAGGAGTACTTGCAACAGTGTCCCCCGTCTCTCGGGTAGCAGACGCGCATAATCTACAGCGTGCTGTGAGAGAGAGTCGGTGATGAGACAACGATTGTCCATGTTGGCGGTGACCATATCAACGCGTCTTTGGCCGCTTCAGAGAAATCCTGCCATTGACGGAGGATGTTGTGTCAGGGATCGAAGGTTCTGACCAAGAATCAGAATAGGTGTATTCGGTTTCATCAAGGTTATGTTCCTGGCTTGACGACGATGGATCCGAAGATGTCACATAGCGGGGGAGTGACTCGGAGGAGTGAGGGCTAGTAGGCTAGTGAGGACTCACGCGAGTCGGACCGCCAGTTCCGGCTCCTATTTGTGGCCTCGCCTGCCTTCCTCCTTCCTCCATGACGTGCATACCTATGTGTCTAGTTCCCACAGGCGTACCAAATACCCAATCAAGTACCTTCACTACGTCCTCCGGGAAAGGGTCTACAGATCAAGATGCTCTGGGCCATGGCCGACAAAGGCTAGACCGTGACGCTTTGCCAGAACTAGCACCACAGCAAAGGCGCTACAGAGGTTCGCACGTGTGTCGTCGTTATTGAACCTCTGATGGCCTCGACACATCTTTACCCACGACCTACAAGTCCACACAACGACTCTACTCCCCATGTCTTCGAGCAATCAAACAACCGGCCTTTCTGCTTCGAACTTTACTCTGATCTTACTCTGATCTTCGATGCTGGCCTAGATGAGTACAAGAGACTCACAACACACGATCTGCGCACACATTCCTTCGCTGCAGAATTAGGCGCCTGCGACTCTCCTGATACCGTCTTGGAAGTATTCCAAAGGCAGACGCAGGCATTCAGTAAACCTCGCAAAGGCGAGAAGCTAATGAAATGGTTAAAACCAACAGTCCATGTCCTGTTTTCGATATCGGCCACGCTTGGAGCAGGTATTGGTCTGGTAAGTCCTTTGTTCCTGCCTTGTCAGGATGCTCCACTACATATCTGTCTGTTAGTCATTCCACCCCGCCAGCGTAATTTTCACTGGGATCGTGTTCTCCTTGGGGTGGGTCTCGTCTCACATTTCTCGAAGAGCGTTGACACAAAGGTCTATCAAGGCGGTGAAGGGTGCCATAACAAGTTATGATGTGCTCGTCAACGTCTTCGAGCATATCCAACTATTCCTCCAGCGTCTCAACTGTTACAACAACATCCCACTCACGCACTATATCGTGGAGCTACTCGGGAAAACTATGGCACAGGTGCTGTCCGTACTCGCGCTTTCGACCACGGCAATGAAAGATGGGCTGATCAGTGAGTCGGTCTATTTATTTTATTTCGCCCTTTCTTCCCTGATCACTCCGCAGAACAATCTCTAAAGCGGTTGGTGGGAACGGCAGAGATTGAAGATGCGCTTCAACGTCTGAACGACCTCACAAAACAAGAAGATTAATGACAACTGCGAGAAACTTGGAGGTGACACATCATGTCGATGACAACGTGACCGCGATCAAGAGAGTCACCCACGATATCAACAGCGACCTGAAAGTGACCAAGAATCTCGCATATGAACACAGTGATAATTTGGAGGTGATTAAGGGGCTCGCACTCAATTTTGATAATAAATTGGAAGTGGTTATAGCTAGTGCGCAGTGTTCCTCTCTATCCTCCTACATCTACCAACACTTTCTCTAATCCTTGCGCCAAAATAGAACAGGCCCGGCTCGGACGTTCGTCACTTTCCAATGCCATATTGTTGATTATCAACGCTGAAAACACGCTCACAGGGAGCCAGTTGCTACCGGAGCTTCGGAAATGGCTCAATCCTCCCGATTCCTCTATCAATCATGATACCGCATGCGAAATTCAGCTTAGTGGCACCGCAACATGGTTTCTACAAGGCAGCAAGTTCGAAGATTGGAAAAGGAATGGTTCTCTATTATGGATCCGTGGAATTGGTGTGCTTCCTCTCTTTCTTGGTTTTCAGGATTGTTAATTACTCTCGTTCGCAGCTGGCTCTGGGAAGAGCATACTTTGGTGCGCGATTCCGTGGTTGCTCCAGTGATAGAGGTTTAGATTTACTGATAAGCTCTGCCATCATTGAGGACATTAAGCACCTTCGAGAGGCCGGGTCCGCCCTGATCACATACTATTATTTCGATTTTCAGAATGTCGACAAGCGCAACCTCCGCGGTCTGGTGTCATCACTTCTTATGCAGCTTGGTGAAGATTCTTTCGGTTGCCGGGATGTCCTTCATGAATTCTACACCACATGTCGTAATGGGTTGGATCAGCCTCGCGACGCTGCCCTTGCACGGTGCCTCAGAGACATGCTAGAACTCCAGGACAACGACCAATCTACGTAATCATGGATGCCATGGATGAATGTCCTCATGAATCCGGAATGCCATCCCCTCGCAAACAAGTTCTGGACTTCGTGAAGGACCTGGTGGGATGGAGACATTCCAAACTACGAATTTGCGCGACAAGTCGCCCAGAGAAAGATATACAGGCTGCTCTCGACCCTTTGATGTCCTCGGTCCACCTTGTGTCGCTTCACGAAGAGGGAAAGCAAATGGAGGATGTCAACAGCTATATCAGATCTTTTGTTTCTTCGAGTGAATCAGTGCAGGGATGGGGGAGGAGGATAAGGAATCTGTTATCGCAACTCTCTCGGGAAATGCTAATGGACGGTGAAGCACTTTCCCTCAGTATCTGGCTGTTGTTGCTCATTGCTTGAGATAGGTTTCGATGGGCGCATTGCCACTGGACACCCTTCGTCAGTGTTTTCCGTCAGGTATCCGTGAAGCCCTGGAAGAATTGCCTTCCACGCTCGAGGATACATACGAACGGATATTGCAAGGGATCCCTGTCGAGAGATGGGAGTATGCACACCGGCTTTTTCAATGTTTGATTGCAGCTTTTCGGCCGCTCCGTGTTACAGAACTGGCGGAGATATTCGCAATCGAGGTTGGCTCTGACGGTGTACCAATTCTCTTGGAAGACTGGCGTCCAGAGGACCCGGAAGAGGCTCTTCTCTCCACGTGCTCAACTTTGATCTCTGTCATCGATGACGGGTGTTCCAAAATTGTGCAATTTTCACATTCCACTGTGAAGGAGTTCTTGACCTCACCTCGGCCCCGGACCTCCATGACCATGACCAGAGATATTCCCATTCCTCTTGCGGAAGCACACGCCACCCTCGCGCGAGCCTGCCTCGGAGTTCTTCTACAGTTAGATAATAAGATGGATAAAAAGTACCTGGAAAGCTTCCCTTTGGCATTTTACGCTGCTCAGCAAGCGTGGACTTGGATACATGACCCGGAGTCACAGAGCAGACGAAATATGGATGACCTCAGCGAACGCCCATTCCTACCCATTGCAACTCCGCTGTACTATGCGGTATCTGTGGGTTTACTGAGCTGGCGAGGGGTTTCATCGTTGATCGCGGCGACGATGTAAATGCCGGGTGTGGTCGCTACGGGACGCCGTTGCATGCGGCATCTTACAAGGGAGACCTTACCACTGCAAGTCTGTTACTTCAATACGGTGCAGACGTGAATTCAAGCATCGGAGGTCAAGTCCCACTGCGTCGCGCGTACAATGGCGGACATGTCGGGGTTATGTGCCTGTTGCTGGACTATGGAGCGGATGGAGACATGCGGGACGGTAATCGCCTCGGGACTGTACTCTATCATGCGTCGTACGACGGACATTGGAAATGGTCCGTCTGCTTTTGCAGGCTGGCGCCGATGTGAATGGCAAAGGGTTCGCCGACCAGACGCCGTTACACTTGGCGGTCATCAAGGGGCAAACCAAGGTCGCGCAGCTCCTCATACAGCACGGGGCGGACGCGAATGCAAAATGCGAAATCTCGTTCACGCCGTTCCAGGCCGCGACGATGTACGCCCGTCACAATATCGTGCAACTAATGTTGGAGGGCGGCGCAGAGAGAGAAGAGGGACTGTGAGAAGCATATATACGGTGACGCACTCATCATTCAGGTTGTCGTTCTCATTTTACTGATGTCGGTCTATCCAGTATTTTCATTCTGCATACCGTCTCCTTCCTTGTGTCGTGGAAACTTTTCTAGGTGTGGTAGCGGTGCAAGGAGCCCACTGCTGCATAAATCGATTTTAAATGTGTTTACTTGAGTCTAATCGGAGCTCCTCATTCCCTCGCTTCCTCCTCCCTGTGGCCGCGCCACCGCTTTCCTCGTTTCCCTCGCCTGTCACCGTGTCGCCATGCGGTTCACGCTTTCGCCTCCCGCCTTCTCACGCCGCCGCGTGTTTCCGCCGCGCTCACCTCGGACACGGGTCGGTGATGATCGCGCCCTCACCTCTCTCGTTGCTTCCGCTTGGACCCGCCGGTCCCACCTCGCACCACACAGGGGTCGCCTCCTAGATGCGGCAGTCGCGCCGCAGATTTCTGGGCTGGTGTTGGATCCTCCTGTTGGTTAAAGGTGGAGAGGGCCTTTGAGATCTCGCAGCTCTCACCTCCCACCTCTCAGCCGTTCCAGCCCAGCACTTTCGCATACTTTCTCACACTCCGTGTCATCTTTCGTTTCATCACATGGCAGAACATGAGCGACCAATTGACCAAGACCCCCCAGACAAGAGGTTGACCGGCGAATTGACCAACATCCACCGAGACAAGGTGACGGACATGGTGACGGACAGGGACCAATCGACCCCCGGGAGGACGTGTTGGTCCACGACTTCTCAGTGGGGTGTCTCGTCTTCGTCCGAGGCTACAGAGAGGGGAAGAAGACAAAGGCTGAGGCCATCCGAGGACTCGTGCGGGTTGCGGACGCCGTGCACGACCAGTTTCGTGATGAGGCCGAGCTCACCGCAACCCTCGGGACATACTTCGGAATGCTCGATGACTTCGATCGGGAGAAAGCCGCAGCCCTTCAGGGAGCACTCAGGGCCGATCAGGACCCTGGACGCGAGCAGGACGTTGAGGAGCCGGAGGATCAGGTCCGACCTCCCGCGATCAGAGGCCGAGATGACGATGCTGACGACGATGGCCCGCGAAAGCGACGCAACATCGACAACCTCATGCACTTCTCGGTCGGGCCTGACCTTTCCCTCCCAGCTGACGTCAGACAAACGATGGACGCCGTCAGACATTTCGGGCGGGATCCCGCACACGCCAAAGCGAGGATCCTTAGCTGCCAAACGAGGCCTGATTTCCCTTCGGCCCTCTGGGGAGACGTCATCGCGAATTCGTTCATCGAGCTCGACAAAGTCATCGATTTCCACTACGCCACCGGCGGTGCTGGCAAGAGAACCGTTCATCAGTTCGGTGATTTGCAGCTCGTCTCAGACACAACAAAAACCGACAGACACGTTAGAACCTGGCGACTGGGGGATTGTTGGGGCAGATACAGAGCGGCAGTTCAGTTCGTTTTCCCACATCGGGAACACGAACTTGCTGCATACGGCAGACACATCGAGGACACGTTCCTTGCCGTTCCTGCTGCCACGACGCGTGTCCTCCAGTACGACAGGCGAGTCAGGACTCGAGCGGCCGACTCTGGACGGCTCCTCCTCAGCGACACCCACGCATTCTTCGCAGATTACCAATATTTTATTCTCGGAGCCGGAGGCAGCAGCACATCCGGCGCTTCGCGAGCACCAGGAGGGTCATCCACTCCCGGTCGGGGACGTTCCGTCGAGATTTGCCGCAGGTTCAACCTCGGAACCTGTCGGGACGCAGGCACATGCAAGTTCCGACATGCATGCTCCAAATGCGGGAAGCCCGGACACACTAGCGCGACCTGCACCGACGGAGCTGGAAGCAGTGTCGGAGGGACCCAGCGAAATTAAGTACCCTCGTTTTACACGAGGTTTCTTATGGGAGCTCGGATCCGACTCACATTATCTCACTCCATCGGCTTCAGCCACGGAGCGCGCGTCGCCTTTACCCGGACCCCCTGCTTCCCTTCTCGACCACCCAGACACTGTCTACACCCTCACGCATTTCCCGCATCTCTTCCGGGTTGTGACACCCATCAAGGTGGCGCGTTTTGCGTCACTTCTTGAATCTCACCCCAACCGGCCTTTTGTTGATTCGGTCATCCGTGGGCTGACCGAGGGGTTTTGGCCCCCTGCTGATGATGACCCCGACCTCTACCCTTCTGCGCGGGATTTCCCGGAGCGGCCGCTCTCACCCGATTCAGCGCGTTTCTGTGGGGATCAGTGCGACGAAGAGGAGCGACTCGGGCGTTTCTCGGCACCTTTTTCATCTGCTTCTGATCCTCTCTTGCCAGGGATGATCAGTGTGCCCGTCCACACTGTCCCGAAAAAGTCCGGGAAGCTCCGGCTCGTGGTTGACCATTCAGCCGGAGATTTCTCGCCCAACTCACACATCGCAAGGGATGATGTTCACAACGATCTTGATACAGTCCACCACCTCGCTCACAACCTGCTGCATTTTCGCGCGGTTCATGGCCGCTCGCCGCGGTGGATTTTCAAGTCGGACGTCTCGCAGGCTTATCGACGCCTCCCAATGCACCCCGCTTGGCAAATGCGGCAGGTCGTCACCGCCAACGGTCAGCGCCGCATCGACCGGTGCAACAACTTTGGAGGGCGCGCCTCCGCCATGATCTGGTGCGCATTCATGAGCCTCGTCCTCTGGATTGCCATTTTTCGTTTTTCCATCGAGGCACTGCTTGCCTACATGGATGATAATTTCTCCCATGACGACTCAGCGGAGCTCGTGCTCTATGCGCCGTATCAAACGCTTTTGCCGCGCAAGCAAGCGCTCCTGCTCGTCCTCTGGGATTTCATTGGGCTTCCGCATGAGCGCGACAAACAGGAGTTCGGGCGGTCTCTCGTCATTACCGGGTTCCTTGTGGACACCGTTTCCCTTACAATCACGCTTGATGATGATCGACGGAACGCCCTTGTCACCGCCGTCCGCCAGTTCGTCTCGGTTCCGGCAGCTGGCGCTCGTTCGCGTCGACAAACGCTCCGGGACTGGATGCGCATCATCGGATGGATGAGCTGGTCACTCGCGGTCTGCCCACTCCTCCGGCCCGCCCTTACGCCCGCCTACGAGAAGATTCGAGGAAAGAATCTCCTCCGCGCTCCGGTGTTCATCAATGCTGATGTTACCCGAACCTTCCTTTGGTTCGCTGACACCCTCCAGGCTTCATCGGGGATCCGCCTCCTCCGAGCCACGCTCTGGTCCCCCAGCGGGGCCGATCTTGTTCTTTTTTGCGACGCTTCGCTCACCGGACTCGGTTTCTGGGCACCGTCACTTTCGCAGGGGTTTTGCCACTCCCTCCGTTCCGCTTCGCCGGGGGGCAACATTCTTTGGTTTGAAGCACTCGCTGTCGCATCGGCCATTGAGTTTGCTGCGTCGCTTGCCTCACGCCCCTCGCGGCTCGCGGTTTTCACTGACAGCCTTGACACAGTCCAGATGTTTGACTCGCTTCGTGCTTCAAGCATCTACAACCCCATCCTGCTCTCCACCTGCGCCTTGCTCATGTCGCATTCCATGGACCTTCGTGTGTTCCACATTGCTGGGGACCGTAACGTTGTCGCTGACGCCCTCTCCCGCGGGCTCGTCCACGTCGCTATGCTTGCGCAACCTCGGCTCCGTCTCTCGTCGTTTCAGCCGCCCCCGCTTGTGCCGGGGGTCCTTCCACCCCCTCCATCCAGGCAGGGGCGTGCGCAAGGATGTTGACACACTCGGCTGGCGCGCGTCAACCCGCGCGTCAGGCCTGGTCTCCGGAGCGTTTCCGCTTGGAACGCGCCCAGGCCCTTGGTTTCGCGCTCGACCAATCGACTCGGTCTGTCTATCGCTCACACCTCGAATCGTATCTCACTTTCTGTGACATTCATGGGTTCTCTTACGAGCCTACTGAGATCACTTTCTGCAATTTCATCGTCTACATGTCACATCACATCCAGCCCCGCTCCGTCGCTTCCTACTTGTCCGGGATCTGTAGTGAACTCGCATCCTCCTTTCCCGCTGTCCGCGACATCCGTCGCCTTCCGTCGGTCTCAAAAACGCTCCAGGGGTGTCGGCGCCAACTTGGGTCACCTCCAACGCGCAAGCTCCCACTCACTCCCGACAACCTCCTCCTCCTCTCCCGCAGCCTTGCCTCACCCACCCATGACGACCTCCTTTTCCTCGCCCTCACGCTCTGCGGTTTCTTCGGTCTCCACCGGCTGGGGGAACTCGTCGACCACCACAATCCTGCGCTGCGCTCTGTGCGTAAGCGCATCCTCCGCTCCTCCGCCTCTTGCTCCCGGGACCTCGTGTCGTACCACCTCCCTGGCCATAAGGGTGATCGCTTTTTCGACGGGAACGTCATTGTCATTTCGCGTGCTTCTTCCGCTCCGCTTGATCCCGTCTCTGCCTTCGCCGCCTACCTCGTCAGTCGTGACCGCCTTGCGCGGTTCAATCCATACCTCTGGCTTGACTCCCTGGGGGCGGTGCCCACGCGCTCGTGGTACCTCGCTCGGCTGCACCGTTTCCTCCCGCCGTCCTTCGGGGGCCACTCCCTTCGCTCTGGGGGTGCCACGTTCTTCGCCACGCGCGGGTGGTCTTACGACCGCATTCAGACTCTCGGCCGATGGGCCTCCGACGCGTTCCGGATTTACATCCGGAAGCATCCCGCGCTGCTCTACGCCCTTGTTCCGTCCGCGCCTCCGTCCGCCCACTGACGGCCCTTGTCTTTCTTCCCCTCACACCACCAGCCTCCCATCCTCCTCCACTCTTCTTTACCTTCATCATACTGTCCGGGCCGTCTGCCCTGCTCCTTTCCGTTTCGCGCTCTCGCCGTGTTTTCTCTTCTCCTTTTCGCGCTCTCGCCGTGATTCGCCCGCAATGAAAAGGTGTCTTCTCAAGGGGGGTCGCGCACCCCCCTGTGACGCGCTACTCGCTCTTGAGCTCTTGTAAGCGTCGCTCGTTGAGGTAGGCCGATTAGTCGATTTTAAATGTGTTTACTTGAGTCTAATCGGAGCTCCTCATTCCCTCGCTTCCTCCTCCCTGTGGCCGCGCCACCGCTTTCCTCGTTTCCCTCGCCTGTCACCGTGTCGCCATGCGGTTCACGCTTTCGCCTCCCGCCTTCTCACGCCGCCGCGTGTTTCCGCCGCGCTCACCTCGGACACGGGTCGGTGATGATCGCGCCCTCACCTCTCTCGTTGCTTCCGCTTGGACCCGCCGGTCCCACCTCGCACCACACAGGGGTCGCCTCCTAGATGCGGCAGTCGCGCCGCAGATTTCTGGGCTGGTGTTGGATCCTCCTGTTGGTTAAAGGTGGAGAGGGCCTTTGAGATCTCGCAGCTCTCACCTCCCACCTCTCAGGTTCGCTCTCGCACTGCCTTTCCCTTCTCTCTTTCCTAGCTGACTCTCTCTCAGCCGTTCCAGCCCAGCACTTTCGCATACCCTCCCGCCCTCCCGCGTTTCTCCTTCCGGCTCCGTTCTCCCTGTCTTATACTCCGTCCCCTGTACCCGCGTCCGCGTCCGTTCTGTATTTATGCTTCACGCCTCCCTGTCTTTTCCTCTCGCCGTGTCATGTACTTGTACTGTCCGGGCCGTCTGCCCTGCTCCTTTCCGTTTCGCGCTCTCGCCGTGTTTTCTCTTCTCCTTTTCGCGCTCTCGCCGTGATTCGCCCGCAATGAAAAGGTGTCTTCTCAAGGGGGGTCGCGCACCCCCCTGTGACGCGCTACTCGCTCTTGAGCTCTTGTAAGCGTCGCTCGTTGAGGTAGGCCGATTAGGACGGATTAAGACGCCGGGAAGGTTTCCTGATGTAGAGAGTCCGCGAAGCCGTGAGGAAGAAGACCAGAGTGTCGTACCCGAGCTCCCAAGAAATATACAGGATCGAAGTATGTCCACTTTAGAGGGGTGAAAGTTACTGTATGACCAAGGAGGGTGAGCAACATCCTCTAGTTCGGGTGACTGGGACGCGGACTTACAGTGATATTGGTAGTGGTCCAGAGGGAGTGGCGCAGCTTAGGTAAATGCAGTTGTCAGCCACTGAGTTTGTTCCTGGCTGTGCGACTCACGTCTGGCACCTTCAACGGTGTACTGCCAGATCCCAGCGGCCGTTTGCAAAAGTAAGCTCGCAGATAAATAAAATAAACAATACAACGTGTCCGGAGCTGTCTACTCTATGGCCAATAACATATCGGACAACCTGCTCTGGCTCTAAAAACGCACTCAGCGCTGTATCTAGGTTCCGACTCACTCAACCGCAACCGCACGAACCCACGCACCTATCTCCCCTCCCATATACCCCAACGGACTTGTTCGTCCCATGCGGCCATGACCAGAATATCGTGAACGGTATCTTTGGCCCAAACCATCCTCACGTGAATGCCATCGTATTGAGGCACTCTCTCTAGTGCCACTACTTCGCGCTCAAGTCGCTCCGCGTCACCCACCACAATCGGCCATCTCGGGAAGTCTGAAAATAGGCCCATGCCTTCTGGCGCACGAATGTATTGGACTACTCACCGTAGAGCGACGACCTTTCGGGCACGTGGGAGCTGCGTTGACTGCGCAACCGTATGTCTTGATGCCGTCGTCGCGGTAATCACACGAACTCTTTTGTGCAGACCGAGGGGTTGCTCGTCCAGCATGCCCTCCTTTCCGTGGAACGCGGCCAAGAGCGACGCGAGATAGGCGAATACGGAAGTGTGTTTGCCGGATGGATGATAGAATTGGATAATGGCATCGAAGAACTCCATGTCGGACGCTTTGGCGCGAGAGAGTAGAGAGTACGTACAAGTATCACAAGAAGGTGACAGAGCAGGAACATCCCATCTGGGGCAGGGGTACACCTTCACCCGGGCTAATGCGGGGTGGCATTATTTCTACTAAATAGCGACTCCATTCTATCGCGCTGGTCATTACGTCTACGAATAATGTCGACATGATGTTGGTTCCCTACTTCAGCCGAAGGAGAAAAAAAAATTGCACAGCGGAATTCCGGTACTGTTGATCTCAACCAGTGGTGTATACGCTTGGGACTAGGTCCCGCATAAAGGGATCGTGTCCCTGGCAATGACTGTGTCTGGATAGTCCTCTGTCCCTTTTTTTGTGCGCCAAGCTGGCGAGTTACGAGATGCGCGTAAACAGCAGCAGGAAGGCGTGTGCCGCAAGAGCTTGTGAGCGGCGACTGTATGAAAAGTGAACGGCAAGGCGTGGCTTCGGTATAAATGACGTACAAAAATATTTCTTGGAAGAGGTCATTAGTGAAGGTAGGGCCGGGCAGGAGGAACGGGCAGTGAAAGTCGAGGGCAAACCTTGCCGGACTCGATGAGGCGCACGAGAAGCGTTGGAGGGGTACAAAAGACGAGAGTGGTTCGATATTTTCGAGTGCTATCCGAAACATTACATCCATCTGCCTTTGGGAGTTCTGTAGTGTAGAAGAGTAAAGCAAAGCAGAGAACAGGGCTTTTCTGGGGTATTTCGCTATAATGAAGGCGGAAATTGGGAAGGAAGGGAACGAGTATTCGCCAGTGGGAAACAACAATGGTCGCCCGCACTGGCAGTGATGCACGTTTGGGGGTTAGGTCGGTCAGGGCGTTTGCTTTGCGTTCTTGGATTGATATCTCCGTCAGTGATCCTGTACGAACAAATCAATATCTGGCAGCATGCGCAGTGCGTACCCCCATGAGTGGTACGAGTGTGGTACGAGTGTACCGTACTAGAATGACAGTTGGCTCGACCAGCCACACGATCCACCGGCAGTGCGCCCAGTGCTTCCGCTACGTGTTCGGTTACTTGTTAGACAGCACGTCTGAATGTGGCTGTCCTGCTGTCATCAAGGTGACGCCACGAATGCGGAGATGTGAATGTGCCGACTTTCTGAGACAGTACGTTCGTGAAAGGAAGCAATAGACCTGATTCGTGACGGTCATCCAATACTCCGTGTCGACCGACTCGGTCTCGGTTCTCTTTAAAGGATATAGGAGTCTCGTCATACACAAGACTAGTACTGCTGAAGTGGAAGTCGAGAGAATTATCAGGCCAAGAGAAACCGATTATACTCTAGGAGCGTCTTGAACGCACGAGTATGGAATAGCGCTGAATCCCCGACAGAACAACCGTGTCGTCGTCCCATTTTCGCTTTTACCGCCAATACTGACTATGTGGTCATTGCTACGTGGCCATCGGTCACTACTCGATGGGTTTAAGCTGGGTTTAAGTCCATCTGGCCGCCTTCTGGGCCGTCCGAGTGAAAGCGAGGTGAGTCAAATCTCTTGTATTTTCAGGTCCTGCACTGTCATTGGATAGCTTTCTTCTCTCACCTCAACGAGCCAGACGGGAGAAGGGATCGAAAATCGACTTACACGACTTCCACGAATCCTACATCCTAGGACCGAGCGCTCCATCCACGGGGCCATCGCTGACGGAGCCGGTCGCTAGTACACCGGCTTGTCTCGACATGGCGTAACGCAATCAAAGTTGCCACACATCTGCTCATCTTTACCATGTGCATGATGTGCTAGCACTTTCACAGTGGCGACGATCAGTGCGCCGTTGGTTACGGCTTCCCCTTCTAGAGGTACGCCACTTCAAGAAACCACGTCACGCCATCAGGTGTCAGTTTTATAAGGCCTCTCGATATCCCCAGCCTGCTCAAGACACCATTCCTTCCTTGCCAGTCGCCAGGATGGTCAACTTCCGTGACCCGGCTGTGGTTGACAAGCATAATTGTCTGTACACCTTTGGGTTTCGCTCTCGATCCTCGGAGCTCACTCCATCTACCCTCCTACAGGGGACCTTATCAAGTTCTCAAACGTTGTAGATGGCCTCTTCTTGTGAGCCTTCCTGACTTTGGCCTTTTCCTCAGTGATTCATTTTGGTTATTTCTTTATAACCAGTTGGGAATTTTTGACGACTCTTCATTATGAATGGAGCGTCATCAAAGGCCACCGCCCATACCGATGGACGATATGGGTCTGTGATGATATCCCTTGCCTTTCGATTCGTGGCCCTGGTGAATGGAAAACTGATTCCTCCTTCCTCAGGTTTACTCCCTCACGCGTGTAGCCGCCCTCGTGGCAGTAACTCTGGACATTGTTACGCTTAACATTACGACCCAGTCAACTGTCAAGTATGTGCTGTATCATTTTCCTGCTTCCTTCATCCCCTCTTTCTTCCTGACCGACCATGTCCCAAAGCTTGAGATCATCTTCCTATTTGTGCGTCCAATATAACCCCGTCTCCAAGGATAGGGTTCGTCTGATCTTCTCGATTCCCTTTTCTAAGAGTTTGGGTTACCTGGCCCTCGCTCCCGCTTCGCTGTTGATTGTGCTGCGCGTGTATGTCTTCTACCCGATTCACTGCGAGCATTTTCATGGGCCGATACTCATTAAGGTTGTCAGCGTTGCCATCTGGAACAGGCATAGGTTTGTTGTGGCTATCGCGTTTGGCACTTGGGGGCTTAGTCTTCCATTCTTCATACAAGGTAAGTCCTCCCTCTACAGCATGCAATCGAGAGCCTATTCAAACGCGGTTTCGCATCAGGTATCTGGCGGGTGAATAATCACTGTCAACTATTTTTGAACCTTCCGGGCTTATCTGGCTACTACAGGTCGCGCTGCATCGGTACCCGAAACAGGAGTCTGTGTGATGGTCGAAATAGCGGGCATCAGACTTAATACTCTCGTCATGCTCGTAACTGACATGGTCTTGCTTCTTATCATGCTCTTTGGCCTTTTCCGCCTGCGCCGCGATGCTGGTGGTTCGATGGCTCTGGGATGCCTCCTATGGAATCAGGTAGCGTTGTGACCCTTCTTGTTGCTATGGTGCTCCTCATGGTGTATTTCCGTTCGTAAGGGTGTTATCTGGCTCATACTTGCTATAGTCTCCGGGTCACGCCAACGGTGAACCCATTTAGTTTCTTGCACATCCCCTTTCCTCATCCATTTCATTTGTAGGTGTTCATTTGGTTGAATTTAAATGGTATTTTTTTCGTTTTTCACTGTCGTCAGAGAAATCGTGATTGAACTTGACTTGTCCAAATGTCAGATCCGTTGAACTCGTACGCTCTCATTTGGTCACTAGGAGGCGAGTCTAGATTAAGCTTGATTCATTACCTCTTCTTGGAAAACAGATGTTCCAAGTTCCTTGGATGGTCACAATACAATTTCTGCGACACGAATGTATCGCTCTTTGTCCGACTTTGGATCCTCCGATATGTACATGTACGATATCCTCTCTTTTCTGTCTTCTTTGCGCTCACTGTGCGGTCGACGCCATTGTAGCTCAGACAATCCCTCCCTGTAAGGGGTCAACCAATGCCGCGTGATCAGAGGACCGGTACTACACGCACCCCTCTCCCTTGTATACAGGTGACCGTGCACACAACCCACGAGCACCATCCGACAAAGAACTTCGACAACATGGACAAAGAGTTGTGTGGAACACCGCGCAGTCAGTCCATGCCTCTGATGGTATGTGGAGAACGGTGGGGAGGTGTGAATCCCTGGTGATCGCCACTTGGAGATTGTTTCTTTCTAAAAAAAAAAAGCATGTTGCAATCTGTGCAAGGTTTGGGCGGGAGTCGAGAACTCGTATATCCTATGACACATTTACTAATGGACACTTAGAGATTTTCTAATCATCGATGATGAGAATGCCGAAAGTTGGACATGACAGACAATTTCCTTTTATTGTAACGTAACTTAGCAGTAGTCGACCACTATTAGGGTATAATCACGAGTTAGGTACACCTGGCTTGCCTTGACTAAAACCAAAGCTTTAATGCCAATAGAAAGGAATGAACTATAAACGGATAAACCGTTACCGTTAGGACCTTGTATTTATATTTGACAAGAAAGACAGTTGCATTGACGTTTCCTGGCCCATGTTTTCTTTCATGGTGTCCA
>WTXF01000391.1:0-21131 GCA_022496215.1 Russula brevipes | reverse complement strand
AGTAGGATGTTGTGGAAACCTGTCGGAAGGAAGCTGGATGGAGAGGTCTGAAAACCGGGTGTTGCAAAACTTTTGTCACGGTATGTCACACTGCCGGTTCCCAATGAGTTCAGTGACTCTCACGCTGAGACCATTTTGACATCCACACCAGCCAGAGAAAGCCTAATGGAGAGAGCGGCCCGGGACTTTCAAATTCCGATCAAAGTGGAAATTACGGAATGTCACGCAAAACTAGTGTTTGTCTTCTATACTCACTCCAGCTGCACAACGCATCTGGAAATTTTGCATATACCTTTGCTATAGTGTGTTCATCAAACCCCCAACAGCTTGAGACGAATGGTGAGCTAGAGGTTGAACCCAGGGTCAGTCTTTCTAGAATTTACAAAATCCCACCAATGATCAAGCAATCGCGAGACAACAGCATTCTCTATTCTCAAGTGGCTTAGGATTCAAAGATGATTAACATGAGAGTATTTAGTTCACACAATAATCTGGTACGGAGGTGCCTCGATCACTTATAAAACTATGTTTTGTATCTCTAGGCCGTTTTGCAACACTACACGTGATAGTACAGGCTCGAATATCCACGAATAAGTTAGTACTTCTATCCGAAGATAGATTCGACGATATAACTTCTGCCCTCTCGTCGTCCGTGAGATGTAGCTCCTCATCATTTGGCACAGCTCCACAAAGGTACTTCCCTTGCCCTCCACGTATTCGAGCATGGAGAGCACCATGTGCAGTCACACTGCATTGGAGGGCCTCCTGTGCATGGGTGGGATATCCTCAACGCTGCGCGAGAATATACCTGCAGGACTTTCGCGCTTGTCCCGCGAGACCTGCGCGACCGAGTCCTCAGTGATCTTAGGAAGTTCTCCGCGAATTTCGATGGTTACATCAAATGCAGAGGACTGAACGTAATGACCACAGTTCCCAGAACCCGAAGATGGTTATCACAGACGGACCTCGATCTTTTCCCCCGCCTCCACAAGCAGATTGAAGCAAGAGGTGGAAGACGCTAGTGACGGTCGAGCTCAGTGCTTTCACTGTGAAGATGTGGAAATCAAGGGGATGTTTCAGCTCTTAACTCGGAGACGCCTGGCGAAAAACAACGCAGGCACACGAACTCACGTTTTGTCCAGATCGCGGCCTCCGTCCTCACCCAGTGAATAACGCGGCCCAAAAGTAGGTCGCGAACTCCCGCGGGGATCTCCGCGTAGCCATCCATGATCAATTGCAGATCCTTCGCTGCGTACACGTCATCAAATTCAACGCATCTCCAGCCCGTCTCAGTGTCTAGAAGTACGGCATTGGCGGCTGCGGTGTTGCGGTTGAGAGCGGACCAGATGCGGGCGAGCGGAGATATCGGGTGGCGCACGACGCGCGCAGAGAGGTGTTTCGGTGGGGAATCCCGGGAGGTGAAGCTGTGAGGCGCGCTGCGTGCTTGGCGGGATAGTTGCCGAAAGATTGAGTGGGTGGGTTTATAGTTTTCAATGATGCTATGTAACTCTGTCAGCGGGATCGACAGAGTAAGGGTGGAAGAAACACTTTAGGTAGACGTGCCTCGTCCTCTCGAGGATGAATGTGTCACCCCAGAGGTGGGAAAGTAACTTGACGGTGCAGCCCCGGAAGGTACGCGAAACAGTCGCGAAGCGTGCAGAAATGTCAGTATGACGTCTTGTTGGTAGATCCTGCTCGGATGGAGCATCAAACCGCCGACATAGTCCCCCACGGAGATAGCTAGGATTGTGTAAATGAGCTCCGTCGGCAGTTGCAAGGCCGGGTTCTGGATTGCCCACGACGCAGACGCAGGCACGTCCTCGGGTGGAGCGGTCGAGGTTGTGGCTGTGTCGCTGCTTCGGGCTCGTTTCCGGGACACGATGCGCGTCATGGTCGCTGGTCTGCGCGACGGCGGGGAATACTAGGACCACGATACTTGGATAAGAGACAGTGGGAGTTGAGGATAAGAGTGGATGTGGGAGGAGCGCACGATGCCGCAGCTGTCCCGTCCATTTTTAGTCAGATGTGTGGCTATGCCAAGGACAGGTCATAATCATCATCATGATAGCTCTTGTCTATCTCAGAGTCCAGACGTCCAGGTTTCGGTCGTACTGTAATGCCCAAATTTTGGGAGGGCCCTCGCTTGCTCGGGGCCTGCGTTGCTTCGAGGTCGAGATGTTGGCGGGCTGTAGAGTTATGACTCAGTTGTGACTCAGACCCAAACTCTAAATTCTGAAATTCCGACCACTCTTCACCGGCTTCACCGCATTCCCATCGGTGTCCTCGAGGCGACTTTTCGACTGTTTTGCATACGGCTTCCCAGAACGGTCTCATGCACGCCCATCCATTTGGGTTTATGAGCATACAAATAATGGTACATATGGCGACGGGCCCAGGCGATGGGTTTGCATATCAGTTAATCTGCATCTTTTAGCGCCGCGACAACAAATAAGGCCCTTGTAATTGTGGCGAGGCTCTAGGGCGTGACCTTGGCCATGTGGGTTATGGGCTTGAGCCTCCTGCTGGTGCCACACCCCTGCAGTCTTGTTCTCGACAGTCATGTCCTTCCCCACTGTAGATGACCCCGATTATGATATTCTGCGTTCGGTCATTGACCATGTCTTCATGCCTCCGAAGCTTCCCCAGGCGGACCCTGGCGAACAGGTCGAACAGAAAACCAATGTGGCGCTGTGTAACAGCCTCATAGATGCTGCTCAAGACTTTCTCCACGATCTCCCCCACTCACAGCGTACTTCATGGATGCCTATGATCAAGATGATGGAACTGGCTCGTCGTGCTGCGAAAGTCCCATTCATGGAGGCTGATCTCCAGTGTGCCTTATCAAGTATGGCTATGGGAGGTTCGCCTAATCAGCCCGCATTTTGTTCTGCCTTTAATTTAAACATTCTCCCATCAGACGTATTTTTCATGCATATCCGTGCACAAAACGCTGCTCTCATTGTTCGCAGACTTGACCACGTTGATTTCGTTCAGTTCGAAGTGTTTGAGGTCTCGCCACTGACTAGTGTCGTAATGTCCGCCAAGGGCAAGCTCCTATGCTCATACCCAGGACCTGCAATCCAGGTTCCCACGGATACCTTCATGGATGATTGCTTTCTTCGGGAGCTTTCCTCTTTCCTTATCCAAATGGACGTCGACGTCTTGGATTCTACTCCAACCACTTCCAAGGCAGGATCGGCTGTCAACGAAGTTCGCGAGAGTGTCCATCCCAAGTACATATCGGAGTTATTAGTGGGAATTCTCAGAGGATACGGTCAGCCGGCAGTTGTAGACCGCATCACGAAGCGTATAGGGGACGAAGTCCTATGGGAAGACGCATACAAGCCATGGCGAAGATCCCCATTATGGCTTATCTTCCGGGTTTCCCTTCAGACCTCCCTGCGTGCCAGCAATCTTTACAAGCAATTCATTCTCTTCTTTCACGCCCATCTTCTGCGCAGTTGCGTACGCCAAAAATTTCCAAGTGAGGTGCTCTACACAATGAGGGTCAAAATAGCTCGGCGTCTCTCAAAATTAGGCCCTGCGGTATCACATCATGTTTATGAATTTGTTCGCGATTGCGCAAACGAGACGGAGGCACTTCTCTCAAAGAGATGGACGGCATTCCAAGACACTGAGTCGATCACTGGCAGACCTCCATTGCGATCCGAGAGGCTCGATTTTGTCGCAGATTCAAGTATCTCCCTTCACAACTCATCCGATTACCTTACGAAGATACTTCTCTCGGCCTCACGGGGCTTCTCACACATCCGGTTTACCCCCTCTCATGGGTCACGCCTTCACATCATCCGAGATTTCACACAATTCTCGGGTGGTGAACTCACAAGGGCTATTTCCAAAGATCAGCGCATCGCAATCGCGGACTTCGAGCTATCTGTGGAGAAGTATTTGGGATCTTGGGTTGCTGCATCTACAGACAACGAACATGCTGTAGATGTGATTGCTTCCTGCATCGAGCAGTATTTTGCTGGCACAAAAGATCTTTATGGGTCAACCCCGAAGATAATTCCATAATGATTCTGACTATCATGAATCTTTGGGTAGCGCTGGATACTTTCACAATCCGGCAGTGTCCTTTATTGAAACAATATTCTCCCGAAATTCCCTCCAAATTCCTCCACTGCTTACTCCTTCATCGATCATCGACCTTGAAGCGCGCCTTGCATATCGAAGACTACCTATGTCGACGACACAACAATGCTCTGGGCGTTACATCCATTTTCTCGAACAGCGTCAATGATTCTTGTTTCGCTGTGAAGTACTTCCGTACTTCCGAGAATCTCCAGCGTCTTTATTATGAGATAAACACCCACGCCCAACAAGAGCGGGCTAACAAGCGCGCAGAACTAGCTTCCTTAAACCAGAAGTCGAAATCACTTTTAGCCAAGGCTTCGGGTATTCACCACGAGCAGTTCAAGGAAATCATCTCCGGGCGCGAGATTCACACCTCTACTTGCCGGAAGTGTCGATTGGAAAAAGAAGCCAAATCACTGAAAATCCGCGTCCATGAGTGGCCACTCCCTCCCTCATTGGTGAATGCACAACTAACAGTGTTTGAGCTATCTCCGCCGCATGCATTTGCAATCTGGCGTGATATAACTTATATGATTCTCCATGACATCGCCCGACCTTCAGTCCCCGATTCGCACGATCAACCGAAAATTATGCTGGATTCCTTCTCTGGCCTCCGCCGTTGGGCAGTGCGGCGTCGACAGGACCACCGGGTGACCCTTGGTTCGACTACAAAGTCGTTTTCCGATCAAAGCCATTACAAGACGACCAGTATTCCCGCGGAAGAGTCTTCAGTCTTAGTCAACAACGGACTATCGTTCAGGCTATATGACCGCAATCACGGATCTTGGGTGATAGAGTCGTTATCCGAGTCCAGTGTCAAAAAGCTCTGTACACCTCCAATCCCCACGTCGAGTCCATATGCTCAGCTCCATCCGTTCGTGCCCGGCACACAACACTCACCGAATGATTTCATCGCGGCGCAGGCCGATTGCCCCAAAGAAATAAGCCTACATGAATTTATCGCATTTGCTGGCTTGCGCAGCGGTCCACGTTTGCAGTGGTTAAATATTGCAAGGGAACTGGCATCGCCTTTCCTCTCATTTCGTCGCGAGGAGGTGCATACCTTGATTACTCAGGCAGCTTGGCAACTCGGACCACTGGTGGATGGCGTTCGCGAATGGCATGTAGATCTTAACATATCCAGCTTCGGAAAGGTCCTCCTCGGCGAGCTCGAGTCCCTTCTTCAAAAGATCAAAGCCAATTGGCTAGAAGAGGTCACGGTGCGGACCATCGGTGAGTCAAACACCTCTGACCTCCATTTTTGTCTCATCTGTCCCTAGTTCTTATCAGCAGCCGACTTCTGGCCTCAATAACAGATCTAGATATCTCCGGCCGGGCATGTGCGCTGTTACAGGAGGCTCGGAAGTTGACATATGGATGGATATGTGAACTAGGCATGAAGTTGGACTCAACACAAGATGAAACGTCCCGCGCAGGCCTGCGGCATCGATTATGCATGCTCGCCACAACTTGCTTTTCAACATTCGATGGATGTTCAGATCACGTCCCCCGGGCCGCCACACTCGTTAGTGACGAAGACGTTTCTATCGCCATGCATTGTGCAGTTATTGTCCATGACTACGCACCACCAGCTTCCTCGCATAACAACTCTCCTTATCTCACTCGGATGCTCTGTCGCCATAGCCGGCTGCTGCATAGCTTGAAGCCTATTTTCAGCCAACACTCGGTCACCGTTCTCGGACAAGCCGAATTGTTGCACGCGAGCGCTTATGATCGTACCCTTGCACGGTTGTGGCTAGGCTATCGTCGGCGCGTTTCCTCGAAGTGGCGTGCGCTTCCTGAACCGAATTCTCGGTGGATCGCTTGCTTAGCGGAGCGTGGGCAAGAAGTACACTACGATTTGCTAACGGGTCAATTACTCATCGACGGAAAGCCATTGGGAAGGCTCCCGCAAAAAATAGTGGACCACCCTACATACACGAGTATCCTCGGCACAGTGAGTACTCGACCAGTTTTCTCCGCCGCTGTTAAGCCCGTCCTGACGCCCTTTCAGAGAATTCTCGATGTAGCTCCTGCTGACATTCCTGGGATGGACTTTATGACTCGATCTACTGTGTCCGGATATCAGGTATGCGGTACTCTTCTTAGCGTTCGGTAATGATTAAGACCAAACTCCAGATCGTATTCTCGTGGAATGATGGGGATTTAGTCTTGCAAGCACGAAGGCCAGGAGACTCAAAACTTTTGCAGTTCATTCCGCGATCTAAACTCTCCGGCGATTTCCCTGGATATCTGGTTGATAAACACACCCATTGGTTTGACCTCACCACTTGCGAGCTCGAATTCCGTCCAGCAGGGTCCCCGTGGACGTCAGGACCCTCAAATTGGCGGCTCTGCGTCAACAAACCTGGCATTCACCCTCGTGCTATACTTCAGAAGCCTAGTCAAGACGGTTCCCCGATCCAGCTCATCGACATTTGTTCACCTACCTTTGCCGAGGTGTCAGGTTTGCTGTCACCGCTGGAATCCCCTAAAAATATCATTGCCACCATTTACTCCCAGACGTTGGAGATTTCACTCCCTCGCTTGGATCTATCATTCTTTGTCAACGCGAACTGGGAGCTCGAATGTCGAACTATGCCTGGTTACGTCATCGATAAGACCCAGTCGTGTGGGACGATGTTCGGCCTCAGAAACAAACTCATCCTGTGTCCCAGCTCGAACAACTCCGAAGAGCTTCTGCTGCCACGACGGGTCATCATCCCTCAAGGAGATATTATCTTCGAGACAAAGGGCGACTTCACCAGCGTTTCCATAAACACCGACGCTGAGCAGCATGTCCGTTGGCACGAATATACGATAGACACCAACCTTGACTGCCTCACAAGTAATACAGGCCTGAGCAGCAAGCTGCACCAATGTTATTTGCACGCGCTAACTAGTCACTGTCTTCCTGATCCATTACTCGGACATACCGGAACAGAAGAGGCACTCCACATATTGCGAAGCGCTGCTTGTATATCCTTTCAAAGACTCGACGTTCACGAGGCAAATTTGCTGAAATTGATAGGCAAATTATTACCAAACAGAGTTTATTATCCTCGCCATCTACAGTCGATGGCCACGGTGAAGTGGAACGACCTCCCGGCACTGTCACAACATCACGATTTTTATCGGACTGCATGCTCCCTTCTCGACCACGCACGTGCGTTGGAGGTCCTGTATGATCAACCCGCTGTTTTCAATATCTCCGACCGCAATCAATCATTGTTAAATCGGACAGCCTTTCGTAATAAGTCATATTATCCATCGGACTTGGAACAGCCATCACCATCATCTCTGGATGACGTCAAGTACAGTTCAAGGGCTGTCTCCGACGGAACAGCTGAACACGTTGCCTACCGAACATCATGGTCTATATGGAATGCCCGGCCCTCTCTCAACGGCAGGGCGTCGGACCTTTGGGATACTATGAACTCATGGCGTTCACTTGGCCCTGCCGACAGCGGGATCTCACTGAGATATAGTCGCTACTGGCTTAATTTCGATGCCGCACGTGATTGGCTCGTCATCTACGACCTCTGCCGCAATGCATTAAACGGGAACCTTCGAAACGCCAGGATAGAGCTGTCCTTCTCCCTTTCAGCTGCAGCTTACAGCAAAGCCAAGTATGCAGATATCGTCCCCTTCATAATGGTCTTCGCTCTGGACGAACGTTGTCGCGATCTAATTCCTCCGCCGGATACGTCTTATTCGCTTTCAGATGGAGTAGCCCCCAGTTTTACGCAACTCAATGGCTTGGTTTCCGGCTCAGCTCTACCCATAAATTCAACCCCTGCGTATTCCATGACGGTGAGTGCAACCAAAGCGAAAAAGGTCAGAAAGAAGCGGGAGGCGGAATATCAGGCGGCTATCAAAAGAGAGTCGGCAGTAGTCGCGCAATCCAGTACTGCATAAGTGGCCATCCTATGGATCTGTGGATTTCCGCGAACAGTGGTTGAACAAATCCGACTGCTATCGACGCCTCCAGCTGTACATGCGCTCAATTTCCCGGAATATCCAACTTAGGGATCATGTACTAAAATTACAGAGCCTTATGCAGGACTACGAGAATGTCTCGACACCCACTTCCCGTACCGTGCCATACGTCTATTCACCAAAATTCGTTACCAGCAGTTCTAAGGCACCGTCGTACTCGATTCACGATATATTTGTGTCCCGCACAAACCCCCGAACTTTATCTACAGAAGGAGTGTCTTTCCTAGGTCGCACAACCCCTCCTGCCTCAGCAACAGAAGACAGCCCGCCGCTCGCCGCTCCAGACAGCCTCGGAATTCTTGTCGAAGAGCTCCGACATTCTAAAGACCCCTTGCTGCAGCTCTACGGGAATGAGTTGAACAAGAGTCATTGCGAACTGTTGAGACAAAATGCCTCCCGACGTGCGCGAGGTGTCATTCCGTCCCACGAACTCCTGCGCCTCCATCGTTGCCTGTGCTCTCAGAGAAAAGACAAAATATTTTCCGAAATTTCGGCAGCCCTTGCGCCGTCTCAGAGTATGGAGAAAATCAGTGGTATTGCTGGCCTCTGGCCCCGGATCACTCCTCGATCCGTACTCCGTCAGTTGGCCCAAGATCGCATCAGCATACTTCCCGATCAATGGAAATCCGTGATCATGCGTTACGCAATCTCCCTTCTCAAATACCAGCAGTCTCTGCGCCTGTTGGAGCTCTCGTCGAGGCAAAAGTATGAGGAACTTCTTCGGGAAACCGAGGCCATCCGTAACGGTGACCTGGCGGAATCGAGCCCCGATTGGCTCTTGGTCCAGGTTCGTCTGTTCCTTCGTTGGAGACACAATCAAGATAGACTAAGATGACCTTTGCGAGTAGATTGAAGCAAATCTCCTAGCTCGCCCGGTTCAGATAGCTGTCGCACGGGAAATGATCTCTCCAAGTATCAAACGGAACATATCTCTTCAACTCAATATGGGAGAGGGAAAATCATCTGTCATTGTTCCCCTTGTTGCTCTGACTCTCGCGGACGGCTCAAACCTCATGAGAATTGTGACCCTCAAACCTCTCTCAAATCAGATGTTTCAACTACTCGTTGGCCGACTCTCCGGCCTTGCTAATCGACCCATTTTTTTCATTCCGTTCTCTCGCGGTCTCCACATGAACACTTCCATGGTTACAACCATCAGCGGTCTCTATAAACGCTGTGTCGCCGAGGGTGGCGTTCTGGTTGTCCAGCCTGAACATATACTTTCCCAGAAACTCATGCATATCAATATTCTCCTAACTTCACACGGGGACGACAAGAAAGCTCAAACAGCTCATAAACTGAGGGCCTTACAGGAATGGATGGTCAAGGTGTCGCGCGATGTACTTGACGAGAGCGACGAGATTCTCCATGTACGGTATCAACTCATCTACACTGCAGGAGAGCAGATGCCTGTTGATGATCACCCCAATCGATGGTTCACGATTCAACACGTATTCGGCCGGCTGCAAGCACACGCGGTGAAATTACGTGCCAGGTTTCCGAAGATGTTTGAAATTGACCCGACACAAAGAGGATTTCCGATCATTCGCATACTCGATTCCTCTATATTTCAGGAGATATCTTCACTCATCATTGACGATGCAATCGGAGGAGGACTACCCAACCTTCCACTTAGCATTCTTCCATCGCCAATCAAGGAAGCTGCTCGTCGCTTCATGGCTCAGAGGGAAGTGTCAGAAGAGGATCACCAGTTGATTCATTCGCACTGCGCGGGAACGACCTGGTTGAAGGGAATGCTCCTACTCCGTGGGCTCCTGATGGTCGGAGAAGGAATACTTGGCTATGTGCTCAAGGAACGACGCTGGAGAGTAGACTATGGTCTCGATCCCAGCAGGACATTGTTAGCTGTGCCATATCGGGCCAAGGTCCGCTGTTCAAGTTCAGTCTGGCAATGGACGGCCGCTAACTACACTCACAGGATGTACCAAGCTTGAGGGCCGAATTCGGTCACCCAGACGTCGCTATCGCTTTAACTTGTCTCAGTTATTACTACGGTGGCTTGACGAAGGATCAGGTACTCTTCTGCTTCGAATTATTAGGCAAGCTTGATAATCCAGAGATGGAATACGATCACTGGGTGGAGTTGGGACAAGACCTCCCTGTAGCGCTTTGCCAGCTCAACGGCGTGAACACGGAGGACGAAATCCAAATCGATGAGTTCCTTGTGCCGTTATTCTCTAGGAATAAAGGAGTGATAGATTTCTACCTGTCCCAACTCGTCTTCCCTCGGGCCGCACGAGAGTTTCCATCCAAGCTCCCTACGTCCGCCTGGGATCTGGTAGAAGATAAGGAGAACGTTACAACAGGCTTTAGCGGCACAAATGACAATCGCTACCTCCTACCCGCGTCGATAACTCAGGAAGACCCTGGTTCTCTGCTCTCTACAAATGCACTCGTTTTGCGACATCTCCTTCGACCCGAGAATGATCATTACCAGTGTACTGAGGGAGACAACGGCGAGCCCGAATCTGCGACTGCTTTCTTGCGACGTCTGGTCAACCAAGACCCTGAAATCCGGGTCTTATTGGACGTAGGAGCTCAAATGCTGGAACTCCAGAACGAAGAACTTGCACGACACTGGCTGTCCCTTCGGCCGGACGTTTCCGCTGCAATATTCTTCAACGATTTGGATCATCTAACCGTCGTTACTGCGAATGGAACAATAGAGCCATTCATTTCATCCCCTTTCAATAGGCAGTTGGAGAAATGCGTGGTATATCTCGACGATGCTCATACTAGAGGAACCGATCTCAAGCTCCCGATAGGAATGCGCGCAGCCGTTACGCTGGGCCCAAAGGTCACTAAGGATAGACTGGCGCAAGGTAAGCCCACAGATATTTAAAGAGAAAAAGACTTACAAGTGCGCAGGTTGTATGCGAATGCGTCAGCTCGGGAAGGGCCATTCGGTGATGTTCTTTGCACCTGGAGACGTCGATCGGCATATCCGTAGGCTTATTCCAGGTGGAACGTCCTCTGGGAGTCGCATCCGGGTGCTGGACGTCCTCCGTTGGACCATGCATGAAACTTGTGAGGCCATCCGTCATTACCTCCCACATTGGGCGCAGCAAGGACTCGACCATCATAAGCGATTCGCGGCATACGAGGAGCATAATTCGACTGGGGATCTGGAAGTTCTGCGAAATACCTGGCTGCAATCGGAGTCGCGAACCCTGGAAGAAATGTACCCGATCGTGCCGGGCACTGGGACGAGTCCTGAGATAGACAGCGTCCCGCTGATAAGCGAACGGATCGCACAGCTTGGGGTCACGAAGCTGATTGATGTCAGGATGGCGGAAGAACAAGAGCGCGAAGTGGACCACGAAATAGAGCGGGAGCGTCATGTAGAGCGTCCTCCGAAAGTCCATCCAGCGCAGCATGTCATCTGCAACCATATCCGCAAGTTCATTAATACGGGGAAACTTCCTCAGTCCTCAAGGAAAATATTCCCACTCTTGGCCCCTATTGATATAGCAAAGGCCTTTGATTCGACTACCGAATGGTCTCCTTCTCCACTTGCATCAGCAGACTTCATCACCACCATCCTCAATTCCCATGGCACAGGCCTGACAGACTATCTCCGCCCCGTCAACTGGATTCTCTCGAGCAGGTCAGGGAAAGACAGTATCGTCGTTGTGATTAGCCCATATGAAGCAAATGCGCTGCTCCCCATCATCCGCAAGAGCAAGGAAGTCAGACTACATCTATATTCGCCACGAGTTACATCATCCATGCGTTCCTTCTCAGACCTCACGTTCCATTCAATCCCAGACTCACCAGCCGAACCGTGGTTAGCACCCGCGCACATAAGAACAGAGTTGAATCTATTCGCAGGGCAGCTCTATTTCGACAGCAGAGAAGACTACGAGAGGCTCTGCGTGCTGCTCGCTCTGTCGATGGCACATCCCGGCGCAGAGTACAGCGAATTGGATGGGTTTGTGCCGGCGGCGTACCGTACAGGGAGAAGCTCCCCGTTCACAGAAAGCAAGATATTTGTATTGAAGACGCTGATAGGACTAAGACGGAAGGGCATGGGTTACCGTAGAACGCACTTGGGGCAAGTTTTGAATGCCAATCCATTAAGTGAGGAGACTCTGTCAGGCTTATCACCTTGATTGTTCCATAGCACTAGACTTTGTACAGGCACATATTTAGCCACCTACCTTGTACCAAAAATTCGTTATACACTCGTCTCGTCCCGATTGCCTTGACTGAGTTCCACAGCCGACCGCAAGTTTGTGGGGTCGCACTAAGTCTATCGCCGAACTCGCTAAATACTGTGGTTGGTACAACGCATAGAGGTGCTATCAGCATCCAAACTGGTCCCCGAGAAGTGCCTATTGAACGAACTCCCATCGCCCATCATTCGATTCACCGCCCAAAGACCTCACTTTTCCCTCCTTCTCCAATTTCTTCATGTGCAACTGTACTCCACTCGCCGCGGCCTCCTACAGCGATTCCGGAATGCCATCAATGAAAAGTCGTCACACGGAGTTCATCTAATTGTTACAGAGAGAATGACATGATCAATGAAATGTTCGCGACAGCAGAGAAGCGCGGCGAGATGGTCACTGTTGAATTCAAGCCAGGGGGTGCCGATATCTCTGTTACGGAAGCGAATAATGTCGATGTGATGGTCGAGTACCCGATCTTGAAGCATGTCAAGGGTCAGCTTGACTCTTTCATGAACGGATTTGATGAGCTGATACCTCATGAGTTGATCGCTGTATTCGATGAACAAGGGCTGGGTTCACTGATCTGTCGCAAGTCGGAGATCGATGTGTATGCTTTCCGTTCTCTCCTTCTTGACTTCCGATCGAAGTGCTGAAATTTTTGACGACAGGGATGACTGGATGGAGTTTTTTTTTTTTTTGAATCGAAGTTTATTGTCCGGAATGCATGCACTATGAGACATAGAGAGTGGGTAATTGGTTGTTTAGGTATTGGGAGAAAGTGATATAAGGACAGGGCCTCGAAATTAGGTAAGGTATGGGAAACTGGAGAGCGCGTTCATGAGCGCGAAACAGTAAGTAAAAAAGTCCCTAGTAAGGTTATGCCACGGTTGGTTGTGGGGGGTCGGTGTCAGGCACCACGCGTTCCGGCTCCGGTGGGAGAGGGAAGAGGAGGTCTTGGGTGAGGAAAAGGAACTCGACGAGTTGGCTTCCACCCAGAAAGGTTGTGAAGATGCGGCGCCATGAGGGGTTTGGGCCGAAGACTGGATGGAGTTCACGAACTATGTCGGTACAATGAAGGTGGAGGACGAAGTGATTCAATGGTTTTGGAAATGAGTGCGTTCGTGGCTGCCGGAGCGGAAATCACGGTTACTTCAGTTCGCAACGGGCACCTCACGGATACCCCCCAATGGGTTCAAGGATCTCCCAGGTCCATACGGACAACTGCGATTCACGATCGAGAAGGCAGGCGACCCGAATGAACCACCCAAAAGTCGCATAGCCTTGCCGTGGCCGCCCAGTATCGACCTGCCATTATACAAGGATTACCTGACCTTGGATCAGAAGCTGACACTGGCCATCGGGTGCGCCTCTCTTACATATTCTACTACTTTCAGCCGGTTAACCTGTATACACCCAGTCAGAAATGTAAATGATGGCTCTGGGGCAGAATAACAGGGACCAAGTTGTCTGTTGCGCTGCCGTTCTGTATGCTCGTATCAGTCTTCATGACCATCCCCCCCTGTATCATCAATATTGTATCGAAACGGGCACATGGCTAAAGCTAGTCCTCTCACTAATCTCTGTCCTACTTTCTGTTAATTATGTTTTGAAAGTTTGTCCGCTGATGAATACTCTCCCGGCTAGTGAAGTTGATTGAGGGATGGTTCGTCTTCCGTGCGCTGCGCACCTACGAGAGTGCAGATCTTTTTACGAAAACAGTTCCGCATTATAACTGCAATATGTAATCAAGTACGAAGACATGCGCGAGCCATCGGTGAGATCTGTGAGACCCCGAATGTTCAGATCGAAGCCACGGTGTGCATGTTGACGTTTCTGCTTGCGGGAGCTGCCCTTTAGCGGGAGCGGAGCTCGGATCGGAAGAGAGCGTCACGTGCTGCCCACTTTACGCCGAACCGCCGCCCAGCACCCAGATTTGCATCCGCGCACTTGACTTAATTGTTTAATTCGTCGAAGTAGTTATTCAACGATATCCTGACATTCAATCGCCACTCGCAACCGTGACACTCTCGCAGTGCTCTAGCCGTCAGAACGGCTGCGCTTCCAAAACTTCTGCCCTCTCATCGTCCGTGAGGTGACTAGCAATGTAGCTCCTCATCATCTGGCACACCTCCACATAGGTGCTTCCCTTGCCCTCCACGTATTCGAGCATGGATAGCAAATATATCTGCAGGACTTTTGTGCTTGTCCCGCGAGACCTGCGCGACAGAGTCCTCAGTGATCTTAGGAAGAATTTGGATGGTTACATCAAATGTAGAGGACCGAACGTAATGACCACAGTTCCCAGAACCCGAAGATGGATATCACAGACGGACCTCGATCTTTCCCCCCGCCTCCACAAGCAGAAGCAAGAGGCGGAAGACGCTAATGTCGGTCGAGCTCAGTGCTTTCACTGTGAAGATGTAGAAAATCAAGGGATGTTTCAGCTCCTAACTCGGAGACCCCTGGCGAAAACAATGCAGGCAGATGACTCACGTTTTGTCCAGATCAGCCTCCGTCCTCACCGAGTACATAACACTCCTAAAGTAGGGTGCGAACCCCCGCGGGGATCTCCGCGTAGCTGTCCATGATTAATCGCAGATCCTTCGCTGCGTACACGTCATCAAATTCAACGCATCTCCAGCCCGTCTCAGTGTCTAGAAGTACTGCATTGGCGGCTGCAGTGTTGCGGTTGAGAGCGGACCAGATACGGGCGAGCGGAGATATCGGGTGGCGCACGACGCGCGCAGAGAGGTGTTTCGGGGGGGAATCTCGGGAGGTGAAGCTGTGTGGCGCGCCGCGTGCTTGGCGGGATAGTTGCCGAAAGATTGAGTGCGTGGGTTTATAGCAATGGTGCTATGTAACTCTGTCGGGATCGACAGAGTGAGGGCGGAAGAAACACGGGAGGTAGACGTGCCTAGGGACCAGTCTGGTTAAACCGGTAAGCAACCGGATTTCAACCGCGGTTGGCAAGGCGCTTATTTATCCGCGGTCTCAACCGTACACGGTTTTCGGTTGATCCGTGGTTCAGCTTAGAATATTTTAGAATAATAATTAGAGGTACATTATGTATTCTCTATGTCATTCAAGAGCCCATAACCTGCTTGTCAGTTTGTTTAGCGACAGTTGCATTTTTCTCTCGCCTGCAGTTGCGCCTGCAGTTGCAAACCGCGGTTGAAACCATCAACCGTTTTATCCGTGGGAATCTATCCGTACCGAACCGTATCCGTAAAATTGTACGGTACAGTTCGGTGAACCGGATAACACTAACCGTGCTGGTCCCTAGACGTCACGTGCCTCGTCCTCTCGAGGATGAATGTGTCACCCCAGAGGTGGGAAAGTAACTTAAATTTTTTTTTGAAAACGCTTCTTTATTCCCACACACAAATAATACAGATATTACACTATGCGCAGGAGGAAAAGGGTGTGAAGTAGCAGGTGAAATATCAACTCTACGCCACACGTTATAGACGGCCGACTAGGGGCCAGATTGTGAGGAGAAAATCTGTTTATGCACACCCCGTGGGGGGCAGTGTGGGACTCAAGTCATCAGGGATAGCCAATGGCCTCCTACCCACCAAAACCTCACTAGGCCAGTACTACAGTAGGCCTCACTGTTAAGATAGACCTCGTTCATACTCAACGGGATCATGTGATGTGACTGAGCTGTGACATTATCACGTGTAGCCTACCGCTGAGCATGTTTCACGACAAGTGGATCAGTGTTAATGAGCACGCTGCTACCGGGAAGATGTTAATAGGTGTTTGATTAGTAGTACAAATTATTCTATAATACTGTAGTTGTTGGTTTAATTAAACCCGGCAAGAAGTGAAGAGGGGATGACTCGATGGCCCCTATACTTTTTGCATGCCCATGCTGCGTCCTTTCCATTCAAACCCTCATGGTAAGCGTGCATGAATCGCTGAGCTCGGTATGAGTATCTGTGGTGTAAAATTAATGCGAAAGACTCATCTAGTAGAACTGGACTCACCTCCGCATAGACTCAAGAGGTACCATCTCTAGGGCAGTGAGAACATTTTTCTCAAGATCGGCTTCCTTTGATGACACAGGAAACTCGCGATATTTTCGCTTTGCAAAACCCCAACACTGTTCAATAAAGTTAAGCTCACAATGGAACTCAAGATGGAACTTGGGCAAGAACAGGATTTCAAATCCTCGTAGACAGCGGCAGTGAGTTTCGAGAAGAGACTCCACAGCAACAAAATCAGGTTGGGAGTACAGGGCACGACGGCAGCAACAGTTTGTTACACCTGGCTTACACTTGAAGCTTTGACACTCGAATCGAAGCCTAGACTCTTCCACCAGCCCTCGCTCCTGGAGTAAGACAGCCATACCCTTAAAGCAGCCAGGGTGAATGGGGTGATCTTCAGCAAAGTATAGTGACTGTCGTGTTCCATCAATAAATGTGGCATCATCCATCGGAATTTTCTGTGTCACTGGCTTTCGAGTGAGCTTCCCCTCCTTGTCACGTAAGTAGACTTGTTTCCCATCAGAATCAAGAACTGGAACTGTGGCACCCCAAAATTCCCCAACAGGTTTAACACCCTTTGGCATGTGTCGGGCAGAAAGGGATGAATCAGAGCGCTTTGTATGAGTGGTTGCATTGTCAAAAACCAGGATGTGGTCCTCGTCAGGATAATGTTTTGTCAGAATATCCATTGCCTTCGTTGCATGAGCCAATGTATCTGTATTTGTGAAATACCCTTCCCGGTTTTTGCCCGCTTTGAATAACACCCGTGCTTTCTCGGTCTTGTCAGGTGATGCTAACCAGCCATAGTCCGCTGAAACAAAATCTGCAACCATAAGTGAAGCCCCTTCGCCCTTCGCTCGTGGAACTGCTTTCTCGTCTTTGTGCACCCAGCGCTGCCTTCGACGGTCATTTGCATAGAAAGTTGACTCATCATGGAACCAGACCACTGTACGACGATAATTTTCAGTCTTTTCACCTGCCTCCTCCTCCTTGAACCCGGCCTTCCACCTCCGTGTCCGTTCCTCGATATTCATCCAGTAGGGGAGGAATTTTGTTTGTCGGTAATTGACAACATCGGGCCTCTCATGCCCATCGACATACTGCCCTGTCGGAGTGACAGTCCACCGGTAACTGAGCCGCTTCATCCATCGTTGAGCGGTTGCAAGGCTAATTGACTTTTTCAAGTTGAACTTGGCCACAGTTTCTGGTTTCTTAATGAAGTCCACAAGATCTTGTGTGCAAACATAGGGCCCTAGGGACTGTAAATGCAAGTGAATATGTTGTTGAAGCTTCTCGTCATCGAGCATTGATGTTTTCCAGGTCCCATACATGTTGGTTGGCAAGTCCTCGCGATTTGCAAGCCAGGCATGTGCCCATTCTCGAAGCAGCCGTGCATGATGTGGTCCCCTTTCGTGCTCCTGTGCCGTTTCCAAGGAAGCCCTTGTCCACCTCTTTGTGCCGCTGGCAGTGTCCCCCCCGCTGACGTATTTCCACAAGAATCCTCTCATGGCCTCAAGATGACTGTAGGTCAACTCGTCGAAATTATGGTGCCGGTAGCCAGGTCCCTTTTCCCATGGTGGCTTCAAGAGTTTCTTGAGATCCTCCAAGGCAGCACGAGCCTCGTCAACGGAAGGGGGGAACACAAACTCCCCAACCTTTTTGTAACAAAACTCTGTATGTCCGAGTTCTGCTTCTCCTTCACTGTTCTCGGACTCTGAGTCAGTGTGTGATGTAGGTTCTGTGATATTCGTTGCATGTCCCATGCCAGACCATGAGTCATCGTGCACAGCGGCCCTTGCAGCGGCCAGCATGTCATTGTGTGTCTCGGTTTCCATTCTTGGCATTTCCGTACTCGGCATTTCCATACTTGGCATTTCGACGACATCCAGGCTTTTCCCGCTGTCCGCTTCGATTACACCACAACTGTTGGCATTCAACCTTGACTGCAGTGTGGTGTATGGTTGCATCGTGTCCAGTTCTGGATCTGGTCTGTTGGGTAATCGGCATGGTGAGACTCGGATCTTTTTGGGGACTCTTAATTAGCGTCGTGGTGTCATGTTGCATGATGAGCCCAACTCACATCATTTTCTTTGTTTGTCCCCTCTTCTGGCATGGGCTTTGTGCTGTGAACTCGGGAACACTGAGGAGCATTGAGATTCTTCAAGAATTTCATCCTTTTGAGTGCGGGCATGACGCAGTTGACGCTAACTTAAGGGTGTACCGGTGTAGTAAGCAGATTTGGACTGTAAATTGAATACTCCATCACCAATTCATGCAAAATACAAAATCTGGCACCGAGCGATTGTGCTACACTACTTTCCCCCCCTTTCCTCGGTCTTAGAATCACCAAAGAATGCCCAAATAAAAAGCCTTATTCAATTTTGCAATTGTCACGAATTGTAACGCTTTTATCACGTGATGCCGTTGCCTATGAACAAGGTCTATCTTAAAATTCGAAGGTTTCCTTTGCCACATAGCCGTGGCTCCCATGTGTCTTTTACCAATTGTATTTTGTTATACTTGATTTTGCGGCGGTGATTTTGTCAGTTGTTAGTCATTCGTTTGTAACTCGGGTCAATCTTGTGTTGTCTCGTCGATCTCATCGTCCGAGTGGTGTTTTTGATGAATAATTTGATAATTCCTTGTGCGAATTGTGTGGTGGCGTTGCAGGTCCATTGGTTTGTCTTTTGAGGTGCTCGGACTGGCTGCTAGGTCACCTGGTCGGTATGGGGACTGTATGTGCGCAGTGTTGCGGTGGGGAACGTGGTGTCATGGTGGGGGGACGCGGTGTCACGGAGTTGTCGCGGTGGGGGGAGCGGCTACGGTGGGGGTAAGGGAGATGGGGAGGCACTACCGTGCGGTTGGCAAGTTTTCACCGGGGGGTTTCGGCTTATGTCGTGCATGGAATCTACTGCACTGTTGAGTAGGAGTGGAGAAGGCCAGTGGTCCCTCCGTGCATTCAGGCCATATATTCAGATCCGGGAGTGTGGATGGGGTGGGGTGGGGCGCTGGTACGTCCCTCCTCGAGGTTCAATTGTTGGGTCGTCGGTGGCTTGCAACTTCAATTTTGGGACTTCTTTTTGCGCTGGGACCTCGTGGCGTTTACGTAGTTGGCTTTCAGTAGGGGTATGTGTTGCTTCTGGTCATGTTTGATTTGTTTGTTCTGGGTGGATCGTTCGGCGTCGGCAAAAGGACACAGGGGGTTGTTCTGTTACGGAGGCTTTCTGGGGGAAGGTTCTCGGCCGTGTTCAGTTCCTTTTCTCGGGTGGTGGAGAGGTGTCTTATGATAGTTCTAGTCTCCTTATGTACCTGGTGTGGGGGGTGGGAGGACAGTGGGGTGGGTGTTTGAGAGCGTCGAAGCGGTGAGGTGGTGTGTTCAGCTTTCGACGTGTTTACATGTTCACGCGTTCCCACCTTCTCAGTACTCAGTACTCAGTTGTGACCCAGACTCAAACTCTGAAATTCCGACCCACCTGCTTCACCGCATCACCCTCGGTGTCCTCGAGGCATATGGCTTTCCCACAACAGTCTCATGCACGCCCATCCATGGGGTTTATGAGCATACAAATAATGGTACATATGGCGACGGGCCAGGCGATTGGGTTCATATCAGCCAATCTGCGTCTTAGCGCCGCAACAACAAATAATTCCCTTGTACAGTAATTGTGGCGAGGTTCTAGGGCGTGGCCTTGGCCTCGTGGGTTATTTGAACCTTCTGCTGGTGCCACACGCCTGCAGTCTTGTTCTCGACAGTCATGTCCTTCCCCACTGTAGATGACCCCGATTATGATATTCTGCGTTCGGTCATTGACCATGTCTTCATGCCTCCGAAGCTTCCCCAGGCGGGCCCTGGCGAACAGGTCGAACAGAAAACCAATGTGGCGCTATGTAACAGCCTCATAGATGCTGCTCAAGATTTTCTCCACGATCTCCCCCGCTCACAGCGTGCTTCATGGATGCCTATGATCAAGATGATGGAACTGACTCGTCGTGCTGCGGAGGTCCCATTCATGGAGGCTGATCTCCAGTGTGCCTTATCAAGTATGGCTATGGGAGGTTCGCCTATTCAGCCCGTATTTTGTTCTGCCTTTAATTTAAACATTCTCCCATCAGACGTATTTTTCATGCATATCCGTGCACAAAACGCTGCTCTCATTGTACGCAGGCTTGACCACGTCGATTTCGTTCAGTTCGAAGTGTTTGAGGTCTCGCCACTGAATAGCGCCGTAATGTCCGCCAAGGGCAAGCTCCTATGCTCATACCCAGGACCTGCAATCCAGGTTCCCACGGATATCTTCATGGATGATTGCTTTCTTCGGGAGCTCTCCTCTTTCCTTATCCAAATGGACGTCGACGTCTTGGATTCCACTCCAACCACTTCCAAGGCAGGATCGGCCGTCTACGAAGTTCGCGAGAGTGTCCATCCCAAGTACATATCGGAGTTATTGGTGGGAATTCTCAGGGGATACGGTCAGCCGGCAGTTGTAGATCGCATCACAAAACGTATAGGAGACGAAGTCCTATGGGAAGACGCATACAAGCCATGGCGAAGATCCCCATTATGGCTTATCTTCCGGGTTTCCCTTCAGACCTCTCTGCATGCCAGCAATCTTTACAAGCATTTCATTCTCTTCTTTCACGCCCATCTTCTGCGCAGTTGCGTGCGCCGAGAATTTCCAAGCGAGACACTCTACGTAATGAGGGTCAAAATAGCTCGGCGTCTCTCAAAATTAGGCCTCGCGGTATCACATCATGTCTATGAATTTGTCCACGATTGTGCAAAAGAGACAGACGCACTTCTCTCGAAGAGATGGACGGCATTCCAAGACACCGAGTCGATCAGACCTCCATTGCG
>WTXF01000390.1:0-21153 GCA_022496215.1 Russula brevipes | reverse complement strand
TCTCACTTCATTTTGCTCTGCGTTTTACCTTTATAGAATCAGTTTTGGCAAAGGCGAAAACTTTTGGACGAATGTTTTTCCCTCGCCACTTACCGAGCGCCTCGCCTCTGACATCCGCAAATTCGGACGCGTCCTCAAGATAATCAAGCTTCTAGAGCTTGTGTTCGCGCTGCTCCCTGTATATGTGCTTTGCGGCTCTTTCGACTGTCTAAGGATTTCGGGGAGAGGATGGTGTATCCTCTCGCGGCGCTCTTCTTTGGGACTGGTAACCAGACGCCGTATGTGGCATCTGCCATCCTGGTATGTATTCTGTAGAATCCACGCCCTCCTTTTGCAAACACAGCGTCGATAGGAACGCGTTTTCAAGGACCCGAGCATGCGTCTCTTCGAATATAACGAGCGCAGTCTCCTTGCAAGCGTTCCCGAAATGTATGCATTTCAGAAGGTCCTCCGTTCCCTCCTTAGGGTCATCATTCAGACATATGACATTCACCCCTCTCACAGCTTTCGGACACCTACGCAGAATGGCAGCGCAAAATTGAACAAGCGGGCAACGTTACCTTCCTCTTGGGCCACGCAGTTACTCGTCTCGTTTCACGCACCAAAAAACGTACCGTGCTCGAATTCCGCACCCCTTCTTCAGACGAGCTGCATATGGCCGAGTTTCACTCCATAATTCTCGCGACGGACGCTGATAATGCACTCACCATTCTGGGAAAGGAGGCAAGCTGGATGGAGCGGCATGTGCTCGGCGGAGTGAAGTACCTCCATGATTTGACCGTGACCCACATGGATACGGAATATATGCACAAGGTCCTTGTTCCCCGCCTCATTCCTCACCTGTCTTGGCCGTATTCTGACACGGAAATGGGCGAGCAGCACTATGAGCCCGAGTTCAGACCTGAGCTCGTTGCCTCGGGCGCCACCGCTGCGGAGCGGCAGCGGGGCGAGACCAACTTCCGCCCGCTCTACTACACCTACCAGTATCCGTCCGCGCTCAGAATGCTGGAGATGTCTTTCGACCTCACGTTCTACCAGCCCCAGTTTTCCACGTCGACTGCTGGGAGATCTCACGTCTACCAAACGATCTTTCTAGACAGGGACGGCTCAGGTGAGCTTTGGACGAAGGGCGAAATAAAACAGGACAGGATCGTCAACGAGGAGTGGTGGAAACAACAGAGCCACCGATGGCAACACTATGCGCGTGTTGTCCCTTGGATGTGGACGATAAATGGCACGCGCGGCACCTTGTACGCACTCTTCCCAGTCACATTCTTGTTTGCCCACGTCTTTATCGTAGTTATGCCGGCGCATGGACGGGTGTGTACCTTCTTCTCGTGTCCAAAATATGTTGGCTGACGCACCTGTAGTCCTCAACATGCACGAGATTGCGATCATGAGCGGATTCGCAGCTGCATACCGCCTCGGCGCAGCCTTTCCACATTTGGGCGACAACGAATGCATGCACCTTTTCAAGCTTTACCTTGGCCTTTGTCACGCAGTTCGCCTGGTATAAAATTGCATTTTATCAATTATCCTCTCTTATACATTGTTCAGAGAATGGATAGGAAAACATGCGGTCCTTAGCCTTATCTTTTCGTCTTTGTGGGGCTGGTTCACCGCACGCGTATCAATCGTAGCAACAGTCTGCGTGGAGCCCCGGGAGGTGAAACTTGATGCTAGACACGTACGATCGTATAACAAACAAACAAACAGTACCAAGGGGAAGAGTAACATTGACAAAGTTTCAGCCTGAGAAATGATTGGTCCAAATATTCAGATGGACTCAGGAAAACAAAAGAAGGCTACGTAATAAGGGGCGGCAATAGTGGGGAATAATGTCATTCGAAGGCGAGCGGTGGCGTGTTTCGGTAGATGATGGATTTGGTGGCGTAGTCAAAGGGTTCAAAGGTAGAATGTACTAAACGCAACAATACCACAGGCGTAGAGTAAACTGAGAGGGTCCGCAACCAATCCAAGCGCCGCATTACGGCTGGTGGTAGAGGTAGACGTCGGGTTGCTAGTAGAGTTCCCGGTGGACGAGCCATTTGTGGCTGGTGTGGGACTAGGGGAGGCGGTGGGGGCAGGCGAGGCTAAAAGGAGGGTCATGATTGAGGCCAACAACCAGGGTCAGAGGTAAGAATACACACTGCCAGGAGGCTTAACCTCGAAGTCGGAGCTGCTCGCATACACAATGCTGGGATCGGTAATGTTGGCAAACTGGACTTTATAACCAGGTCCCGCAACAAGTGTCACATTGGTCACGAGGAAAGACTGCGACAATCAGGAAGGGCATTGAGAGGACAATGGCAAGGGTAAACATACTTCTTGGGAGACCGCGACATTACGAGCGATTGAGAAATTTCCATTCAAAAGCGTAGTATTGCTATTGGCGACGTAAATATCCACAGTCGGAGGGTCACCCGAGTTGGCGGTCCACGAAATTTGGTTGCTCGCAAATTGAACCCTGAGGATAAAGGAGAGGCAGGATAAGGGGGGTGCAACACAGTGTTGTTGAACGAGTGTGGGCGCACCAATAATTCGATGCAGAGGGAGCAGTAATACTGATGGCAGCTGTCGATAGACGAGTCGTGAGATGTCCTTTGCTTCACACATGATAGGCCAAGCTCACCAACCGCAATACAGGGTAGGAGTGTAAGGGCGAGAAGTGCAACACGCATCATCCGTGAGGGTATAGGAGAGGAGGGGGAGTTGTGGAGGTCAACAAGAAAGAGAACGATGGTCGTTTACGCCCAGAAAACACTCATCCTCTTATTTATTTTTGAAACTCAGCAGGTGTTCTCACCTCACTCAAATTTCGCCTGACATATGACGGCAACATGACCAAGGGCAAACACACTCACTCAGGGCCCACTCGACGTGGACGCGCGCACGGCGGCGGAAAGAAGGGAAGAGCGGCGAATCCCCAAACCCGTCGCGGCCTTCTGGCAACCGATGACACGTCGACTTCCGAGAGCGTTGTCTCTGATGCCTTCCATGCTTTAGGCGCACCGTCTGGCAGTGGGGAAGGGAAAGACGACGATGACGAAGAGCAAAACTCCCCCGAACCAGGCGGTACGCTGCACTTTCTCCTCTGAGCCCTCTTTTTGCTTTAGCACTCGTCGCCACAGATGTTACTATCGCTGTCCCCGTGGCAATGTGGGTCAGTTCCTCCGCCGATTCTAGCCACTAGTTGTTTCATCCGATGCAAACTTCACGCAGGATTTTGATCACTGCGATCCGCGGCGTTGCTCGGGAAAGAAACTTGCTCGACAGCACCTCATTACCGAGCTTCGCGTCGGCTCTCGGTTTCGGGGCATAGTCCTCTCGTCCGTTTTCTCTGTGTGAGACCCTCGCGATGACTCTGACTGGGTTTAGGCCCAAGGCGAGTCAAGTTCTATCACCCGCAGACAAAGGTATCATCGACAAAGGTGGTCTCGCCGTCGTGGAATGCTCTTGGGCACGCTTGTCCGAGATTCCTTTCTCTAAAATTGCGTCTCCCCATGAACGCTTATGTGCGCTCTCGCGCTTCTCGCGCAATTTTTATAAACCAATCGGGTCTCGTTGATGTAGTGCCATATTTCATTGCGACTAATCCAACCAACTACGGGAAGCCCTGGCGGCTGAACTGCGCAGAAGCCTTGGCAGCTGCATTTTACTTGACCGGACATGACGATTGGGCAGAACAACTGCTAGCACCGTTTGGATGGGGCAATTCATTTTACACCGTTAATCGGTGTGTCCCGTTCATTTGGTCAGTGATCGTAACACGAACTCATTGACCCGCCCTTCGGGCTAGACACCTCCTCGAACGATACCGTACTTGTGAGGACGCAGCGAGTGTTGTGAAAGCCCAAGAAGAGGTGCTCGCCGAACTCGAAGAGAGCTACGCGGCTGCTCGTCGCGTCCCAGGTACAGACGATCCAATTGTTACCAGTGACTTTCTCAGCATTTGTATCAGATGACCCCGACCTTTTGGTTGCTAATCCAAATCATCCACCGCCATCAGACTCTGATTCAGAGCCAAGGTCAGAGTCGGAGGAGGGTACGCCAAGGGAAGCGTAGGTCCAACAGACACCGATGCTGTATCCTATAGTGTGTTGTAATGCTTCTTGCCAATGACTGGAACAGGACCAGCCTCCATGCTCCATGCGTCACCGCGTCACCCTTCCTTTACGTTGTGGAAGGCGCCGCACACGACGCCGCGTCACCGTGTTTCACGTCAAGCGGCACATTTGATACGTCCGCAACCAATTCCCGAGGTGGCATTGCCTATATCGCCCATCCATTACCGTACACGACCCGCGGGTGCAGGATGCCGCATGCTTCCCTCATGTTCACGGACACGAATCCCCTAGGTTCCCAGAATGGAGCGCGGGTGTCCACATTAATATTGGTCCGCGGGTTGGATTCTCTTGACGTGGTCGGATTTCTGTGTTCCGCGGAGTCTGAACGTCTGAACTACACGGCCCAAAGATGCTACTGCGGGAGGGTTGTGCCGTCGTGGATACCTTGTGAAGAAATACAAGGGATCTGCGGTGCGAAGTGGGAATACAAGAGAGAGGATCGGGTGTTTCAGTCCCTATCCTGCGTAATCGTAACAAAAAGCCTCTCACCCTGCTAACACAGTACCGGGGGCAATATTAATATTAGTGACGTGCCGTAGAATTGGTAGTTAGGCTAGGCCGGTTAGGGATGAAATTGATGAGGTGATGGTTGGCCCCTCAGCTTGTCGTCGTCGTCCTACCAGTCATGGGTGAATGAGCAGGTTAGGTGTGCGACACAGTGAGGAGAGAATACAGTGGTGAGTGGGAAGGGCAGGAAATGAAGTACTACCGTAGTAGGAACAGTACCGAGCGTGTTGAGTACGTTGAGCACCAGAGCAAATCGCTTGCACGTCAAAGATGGACAAAGATGGCAAACTAATTACACAATAGATGGGCGCCGCGCGATGGGCAAATGACAAGGGATGACACGATGACATCCCGAACTGCACGCTCCGGTAAGCCAATTTGGTCAATAACGAGCGCAATCCAGCGGATATGCCCCATCTTCACTTTACTAATCCCATAACCTCGTGTCACGGATTCTCGAATGAGTACCACAATAGCGCAGCGATGATGAGCCGACGAGAACCAAACGGACATCTGCTCGGCTCGACCCATTCTCGAAATGAAACTCTGTTCGATTCGGGCAGAATTTCCCACAAGCATTGAGTCAAAACCCAGATATCGTCCTGCCGATTTGGAGATGATGACAGCAGACCGCTTCGACGCAGTCTCATCAGCCACCTTCCCATGCTCTCAAGTAATTATCAACCAAGTCGCCTAAGTCATCCAGGCTCAGCCCCTCACAACAAAGACCAGCAACAGTGACGGTGACGAAGAAGGCACGAGATGAAGTAGAGAGTCAGAAATGAGACTATATCAAATAGCGGCGGAAAGTACCACCCATGGCTGCCCAAGAACGTGGTGCATCTTGTGGGCGGTCGTGCCAAAAAAAAACGACATCAGTGTGATGCATCATGCGTCCATACGCCAGATCCCGATCCGCCAAATCACCGAGCTGAAGAAGTGCTGAAGATAGAGTGGCCGCTGATGGGAACAAACAAAGACAACGAAAACTGATACAATTTGATGCACACATACAATATCTATCGCTGCAGGGTTTCTATACTGTAGTGGATACGAAAACGAAAACAAGTCGGGGTGATGCGGTAGTGACAAAAAACATGGCGACGGGTATACTGGAATCCATACAAGTGCGGGGTATCGTAACTATTACATGGAGAGTATGAACACGAAAAGAACACAAGGAAAAAAGCACGGTGCAAGGTGAAGAAAGATAAAGGAAAGCAAAAACAAGCGTGAACCTACAGTACTCGCTTGAGAACCAGTAGGAGACAATAGAAGAGATAAATATCGGTAAATGCCCTAAAATATGTTGGAAAATAAAGAAAAATGCAGATGTCACGGCCACCACCAAAAGGCGGCTGACAGCGATGTCCCATATGTGGGACGCGCGCTGTGGACGATACGCCTCAAAACTATCGCCAGGCAAACTTGCTCGTGGCGCGCTTCCATAGCGATTTCAGCTTAGGTAGGACCGAAGTTCTCCTAGTAGTTTGGGCCTGGGAAGAAGAGGGGACGGCGCGGTCAGACGGGGAAACAAGCGATTCGTTCCACCCGGACGGCAACTCGAATACCGGCTCTTCTCCGACGTCCAATGACCGGATCGACGTCCGCACGAGGGCTTCCTCGTCCTCATGGGTCGGCATCGCCGCTGTTCCCTGACTGAGGGAGACACCTGAGTCTGAGTCTCTGAAGACGGCGACCCACTCGGCGGGGAAAGTGAAAACGGGGTCTTCGCCTTCATCGAGTGGGCGCACTGAATTTCGTAAAGCATCGTTTACGGGGTCTTCGGGGTCGAAATTGCAAGACGAATGATTGAATAATCGTGGTAAAGAGAAAGAATTAAAAAAGCGCAAGCTCCCAAAGAGAGCGGGAGATCGCTCGCAGAATGGGGTATCAGAATCGGAAGACAAAGAAGATTCGGTGATTGTGGGTTCATACGACCAATTGGCGTCGCAAAGCTCGGGGGTAACTTCCTCGATGATCATCGACGGGCTTAGCCAAGTGAAATCAGGATACGGGTCTGAGTCGACAGCGAAGTGAGCGCCATTCCTGATCAGAGGTGGATTTTCATCGCCGACGGGCCTGGGGGATACGAATGACGCTTGATGAAGTATTCAGCACAACGCATTTCCGACGAGAAACCTGTAAAACAGAGCATACCAGGCGACTCGACGGGAATCACACTCTGCCAATCACTGACGATTCCATACTGATTAGCGGGATAAGTAGTGAAACAAGGCGGAAGCGCTCACAAGTCGGCGAAGAATGTGGCTCTTCGGACAACAGAGAAGTCTGCTCTGGCATCTTGATCTATACAGAATAACTACAGAACAGGATGAGCGCGAAGAAAGCGACAAGGTTAAATATCTACCTTGTTCAGGAGATCTCCAAACGACCCGTCCTCGAACACAAGACCAATCGATATCGTAGACATCATCTCTTTCAGATAGCTCACGGGATGTTCGTACTCGCCCAGCCAGGGAAACTACAATTATCGCGGTAAACGTCGGCGGCGTTACTGACGGAATCGGAAGCGCACCTTATCCAGGTAGAACACGTGCAAGAATACTCCGTACGCAAACCAATCTACGCCATACGAATATTCCATGTTACGTAACAACTCTGGGGCCATGTAGGGAAGTGTGCCGCAAACGCCCCGAGTCTTGACGGCATTCCTCCTGTCTACGCGAACAGATCCGCCACGACGCCGAGATGGCGAACCGAGAGACTCCAGACGGACCGCCAAACCAAAGTCGCCAAGAACAACATGGCCATCGTTCTTCAGCATCACGTTCTCTAACTTGATGTCTCGATGAACGATTCCGAGGCTATGAATGTGATCGACTGCGCACGCCTGGGAGACCTCCCGTGAATTCGCAATTCTCCCTGACATAAAAAGGTGGCTCACCAATTCGGCGGACGCGAGCTTCTTGTATGACTCGGGCATGTGAAGGCGCTCGTCGAATAGAGTTGAACGACAATATTCCTGCAATTATATAGTGAGACTTGTGTCCTATGCGACTGAGTACAGGGAACAAAAACGTACAGAGACCAAGTAAAGACCATGCGCGTCATGGAATGAGGCAAGTAATCCCAATAAAAATGGATGCCCCGATGCCTCGCGCATGATGCGCTGTTCTTCCAGTACAGTACGAATAACGCTCTGTTCTTTGACGATGGCATTCGAAATGACCTTAATCGCGCACTGGCGCCCGCTCTGCTTGTGAATCCCCAACGCGACTGCGCCAAACGCGCCCTTCGCTAGGGAGGCGACGACTTCGTAATCGGCTGATGATGGAGGCCGACACAGAACAGTTCTTGGATGTCCAATGTCGAATCTGACTACGGAAGTTGGATAGCGAGGGGCTGACACCGACGGCCGAGAAGACGTGACGTCATGAATGTCGCCCGTGCGTGTCGAAGCAATGCAAGGGATCGGGTCGGCTCCTTCATCAGAGGCGTTCACTGGGTCCTTGGATTTGACATTGATTGCGACATCGCACGTAGCTGCAGTGTTAGCCTCTGGTTCCCACCACTCCACAACAGCGGACATGGGCTCCACCGTGGGTGCGAGGGTTACTGCTGGGGTGGCTATGGGAGGCGAGACCTCGCCGTGTCGGACTATATCGCTATCAGACATAGATCCCAAGCCACGACTGAATATCTGGGCGACTTGAGACTCGAATCCCGATGACAACTCCACCTCTTCCAGCGAGTCATCCTCATCCTCTAGTTCAGAGTCGTCCTCGAATGAATGGAAGCACGACACAAAGAGGATAGGCTGCTGAAGATCGACTGAAGTTGAAGATGTGACGGAGTGGTCTGCCAGAGTAACTGCTGGGGAAGTGCGTTCGTAACGGGAGGTGGTGGGCTTGACGGCAGCCCTCTGCCATGAGGAGCGGACCGGAGGCGAAATAGACTGGGACCTGCTAGGGGCTGTACGAGGAGCAGAACTACTGTTCCTGATGGAGGGAGTTGCCTTCTCCGAGCCGAGACCAGGTGGTTTGGCGGGGGACCGCGAGTTCGTGCTGACGCCCGAGAGAGTAGTGCGCTGGTTGGAAGTGACAGTAGATGTTCGAATTGGAAGCCCCTCAGGGACGTTCTGAGGTTCCCCCGGTCCCTTTGTCGCTTTGCGTTGCGTGGGCACTAGAGAACGGTCCTTCGGCGGGACTGCGGGCGGCTTCGTGCTGAACATTGGGGGACGCGGCAGCCTCATCTCCTTGAACTGAGCGACCATAGCCTTGTGGCCAGAAATCTGTTTGCTCACGGCCTCCGCTGCACGCCTCAGCTTGTACGGTGTCGGAGAGCCCGGCGAAGACGATGGGGAACTAGGTGGATGGCCGGGGGGGTTAGGATGTTGCTTGGGGATATCCTTCTGCTTATAGAGACGCATCGAAAATCTTACTAGTTGCTGGTACGATGACAGATGATAGTACTCGGCGATGTAAGAACGAGGAGACACGACGGTAGCCCTGCCTCTTCAAATACGAGGATTTCAATCTGAACCGGAGGCGTGGTCAATCGACATGATTTCGATTTTGACGCATCGCTGCCGGATATATACAAGCCGATCAATGGATGTCGTTGAGAAATTACGATAAAAACTGAGAATGGGACTGACTTGTCGTCGGGATTAGGGGACTGCCCGATTGACTGAGTTCACGGAGACGATCATGTACTGTTCTCCACAGGGCATTTCGAATATCAGCGGTTTGCGCTTTAGCTGCGTCTTGGCGTGTAGAAAATAGATGAGCCGCACAAGCAGCAGCTGCAAAGGCGGCGAAGCACTAGCGCGGTGCGCGGTCAGCCGCATCGCAGACCCCGGCCCGGATGTCCGAGATAATATCGCGACGAGTGCCAATCAAAATCCAATCTCATTCAGTTAGCTCCGCTTCTGTTCTATAAAGTTCTAGAATAACAACATATGTAAGGAGGAGGCTTCCGAGCAAATAAGCCTGTTTGTAGTCGTCTGTGGTCCACCCACTCCAATCGATCAAGTCATTGTCGAGTGGTGTGCCAGTTTGGGCTTATGACTCGCCGACTCGGACGACCCTTGACTCGGAGATAAAGGTCTAATGTGTAATTCAGGGGCGGGAGGTGGCTTGGATTTGAAGGGGAGATGCGTGCCGGAGGACCCGGAGACCATATGACGAGGCACCTATATGAGAAACTCCTGGCGGTCGTGAAGCATAAGGAGATGGTCGTTCAATTGCATGACTAGCAACGATTAGAATCAATGGCCGCGAACGCAATGGTCAATTGGAGCAGACATATTATGCCCGAACCACCAGAATTTTGCTAACGCCGTGACGAAGGCGTACATTCGGTTGGAGATCCATTGCATTGTCACTCAACGTACTCAACATTCATGAACTTTCCGACATTGCTGTGGTGAACACGGTATAATTGCGCTCAACCTGGCCGAATATTCCGTTATAACAGAGAAAGAGCAACCAGGTCCTCGAGGCCCAACAGGAAATACTCATCCCTCATAGAACCTATGGCCTAACAGGACAGTTCAGAGGCCATCACCACAAGGGACCACACCAGCAGCAGCTGGCCCGCCTTTGCCAAACATCTTCCTCAGGTCATTCCCAAGCGCGTCCGGTTTCCCGTAGGCAGTATGTTCCGATTTGTTCGATCCCGCGCGGGTAACCGGCACAATGTCTCGCAGGGGTCCTCGATCCACAAGAGAAGAAAAGCGAAGATAAAGACTGACACTCTAGGAGATTTGTCTATTTTTCTTGGAAATAAAGATACGCCGACAGGCACGGTAGCCAGCCAGAGATGCCATTCCGAGAGGTCGCTGGATCTCATCGCAACGTAGTAGGTTCTCACTGACGCAGCTGGACGCACCCTCGAGAACCAGTTGATTGATACCAATGTCAATACCTATCAGCCTGCAGCCTCGTCAGAGAGATATACCTCAATAAAGGGGCGCTTCGGGATTGACTATCGACCCTTCTCCATTTATCCACGGGTAGGAGTCCGCCCACTGGACAAGCTTCTCGTATATCCACGCCAACAATCCGACGGGCGTGTCAGTGAGGTCATACCCTAGAGCTTGTGGACGCGTCGATCGCAGTATGAGATAGTCCTTACCTTGTGCCTCGAATACCATGTGGAACGCCGTATCTTTCCGCTCACGGGCCGTGTACGGCGTGACGTACGAGGTAATTTCTCCAGGAAGAGATCGGGTAGCACTGGGAGCGAGTAGATACGGATCTGAAGAAAATACGAACGTGGGACACGCGCCTTACTGAAGGAAATTCAATTGGTATGAGATGTCTTGACGTGCTCGGTACCCTGCTGCGACACCATGACACGGGTCAAGTATAACGAGTTGTAGGAGTGGTTGAGTCCTGGCGAAGGAAGGAAAAGCGCAACAACGCACCCATGGCCCGAACCACCCCTGAGTTACATATTTGGTGTAACCATCAGGTTCAGGGGCTTTAAACTCTCATTACACAAAGGCCCCTGTGACTGAGTAAATCCAGGGAGACTCCGCGCAATGACATGAAAAGATGGATGCCCAGGCTCAGTTGCGGTCAAAGGCAAGACCACCTCGGCCCTCTGGAATTCCGGGCCGCGCATCAATAAAGACGCACTACCGACACTAGTACTGAACGCACGGGCCTTTCACTTCACCCATTTGGTGGATATAGTGAATATTCAAAGATCCCGAACCCTTTCACAATTGATATTACGGGTAAACATCGGAGTATATTAAGGTCGCGTTCGTGCGCGCGCGCCAATCGTAGCCGTCTCAAGCTTTCCGCTCATACTGGATACGACCATAAATCCGACAGAAAACGGCAACGATCTCACGGGCTTCTCTTGAGAACTTCCACTAGGTATGTTCCGATTAGAGTGCGCAGCGACGGGGTCAGCTCATCGGAAGCTTCGGGAGGAGATTTAGCACTTGGTGAGAACATGTCTAACATCCATTTAGAGCAGAATGGTAGTGGCATTTGTACTGGCTTCAAAATAGGCAGTCGCTTCGGACATAGCTACAATGACTAGATGACTAGAATAACTCCAAGCCTTGCCCTGTCTTTCAACAGGACATAAGAGAACGCAGATTTCAGTCCGAGCAGAAAAAGCTCATGACCCGATGGGATAAATGGATCCAGACAGCTAGACAGCGACTTAGAAGCCATCATGCTCCGGGACCACTCCAGCAGCAGGACCACCTTTCCCGAACATCCTTCTCAAATCATCCACAAGTGCTTCTGGTCTTTCATAAGCTGCAAAGTGCCCGCCGGAAGCATGTTCTGATTCAAACACGACATTCGATTCCGCACGGATGAACCTACACGAATGTTTCGTACTGAGGTTCTGATCCAAAGAACAGCACAAACGTGAGACCTACGCTCTGGGTGATTGGCCCGTTTCCTTTGGAAAGAAAGACACACCAACAGGGACCTTTACTTGCTGAAGGCGCCAATCCAGGAGGTCGCTTGACCCCATTATCTCGAAGTAGATCCTCAATGACGCAGCTGGACCCGCCCTCGAGAACCAGTAGATCGATACCCATGTCAATACTAATCAACCTCGTCAACTAGAAGCATCTAAATAAAAGGATGCTTCGGAATTAGATACGGACCTTCTTCGTCTGTCCACGGGTAGGAGTCTGACCACTGCACGAGCTTCTCGTATATCCATGCCAACATTCCAATGGGGGAGTCCGCGAGTCCATATCCTAGTGTCTGTGGACGCGTCGACTGCAATATGAGATACCCATTTCCACGTGCTCGAAAAGCCGCGTGGCTCGCCAAGTCTTCTCGCTCACGCGGTGTATACGGCGTGATGAGATATTTGACATATTGTATTGGATTTCTCCAGAATGAAATTGGGGAGGCACTGACAATTTGTTGTGATAGATTAAGATGACATGAAAATGTGAGGAGAAAAGTCTCGTACAGGGGAAAATTGGTATGTGATGCCTTGACGTTCTGGGGCCCATATTGGGACGCCAAAACATGCGTCAACTGGATGAGTGATCAGCTAAGATCCCAACAAGGTTAAGGAAACGCACAAAATGGCCCCAATCACCACCCTGAGTCACATATTCAGAGTATCCGAGGGATACCATCAGCTTGTTGAGCAGCTTTTTTGCCTTTGTAAGCACGGAAAGTACCGGAAAACAGCTTGCGCACCTCCGAATAGTGCTTTACACGAAATCCTCGTTTCGAGGCCCCCTGCGACCACGCATAACCTGGAATACTCGGCGCCACGACATGAAAAGAGGGGTGTCCGGGCTCTGTTGATGTCAAGAGTGGTAATATCTTTGTCACTTCAATGAAGCTCCCAGGCCCTGGACACAAGAATCGTCAGCGTCACTCTAGCAAGAAACCTAGACAAAATAACGTTCACGTACACCCATGGACAAAAAGAAGCGGGATAGCGCCCTCCACTTTGCTCCTCTGGTGGACATAATGAATATTCAGGACCCCAAACCCTTCCACTTCGATGTCGCGGGTGAACATCGGGAGTTTGTTGAGGTCACGCTCATGCGCGCGCCAGTCATAGCTATCTTTCCATTTGCTGACAAGACGCTTCACGTCAAGGAGAGGGACGCCATAGTCCCAACCAGCATCAGCTAATTCGTCTGGAAAGCGAGCGTCGACAAGTTTGCGATGAAGGAGGGTAAGGTCGTCCTCTGGCACGGAGATTTGGAACGGGCACTCGGAGGACATGTCACTACTACCAGTTAGTTAGGGGTCAGAGCGACGATGAGAGGGAGATTTATCGCCGCGTCGCTTGAGTTTATATGCGCCCATGTGGGAATAAAGAAGCATCCGCGCCGGTGATGTATGATGTTCCGCGTACTGGTCACTGGCATGGCAGTCTGATTCGAAAAACCGCCCAGGCGCTTTTATGAGCCGGCGCAAGAGCTAGTCAGTAAGGGTCTATATCAAGAGGCGGAGCCGAGCCCCCACCGACTTCCTAAGCAGGAATGATGTCCGCCCGACTTCGCCGGAAGAGCAGCGCTCTTGGAGCCAGTTGGAGGTGAGGTAATATACTCCACTGATAGGAAGCTACGGACATCTCCGAGGTTGCGAAGACATCATGCCGAACAGGCATGCAGGTCCCACAGCCTCAATGTCCTTCAAGTTGAGGGAAGGAAATAATTGGACAATACTGTATACACCGGCCAGTTTCCACCGCTGGAATGAGCTCATTGAGTGGCCATTCGCCCACGCGGGCAGCGCCGGGAAGTCTACTAGTACAAGGCAGTAGTAGTGTGGTGGCTCTGGATGCGCGCAGGACTCAAGCAGACTGGGAACTTCGTCATTCCCAGGGTCTTTCCATTTCGACCAATCCGACCAATCCGACCAATCACGACCAATCGACCAATAATTCGACCAATCCTGACCAATCCTCTCACGTGACCTCTGGCGTGTCTCCTTTCCCATCCGTCCCTCCTCTCCCGTCCGTCCGTCCTCTCGCTCTGTGGGTGCAAGTGGCCGGTCTGGCTTCCCACTTGACCGCTTGACCGGTATCTGGCCTGCAGAGCCCTCCTTCACCGCCTCGGAGGCAGCTGCCCACTTCTGCGCAGTGCCACAACCTCTCCCCCCATGTCATGTTGACACCTGCCGCTGGACTCGGACACCGTGCACAGGTGGCCACCGCGCTTGCTTGAGGCTTTGCACAGGATGCGGCGCTGTCGTCCGCTGTCTCCACTGTCTCTGGCTTACTAGTAGTGCCCTGTACACGACTCCTCTGCCTCTCGAGCTGCCGCCTGAGCCACCGCCTCGCCAATCACATCCACACATGCGTCACCACCGCCGATTCCCACCTTGCAAGGCCCAAAACGCTGCCGCTGCGAGTGAGAGCGACCCGTATCACGGATGCGAAGCAACAGCCAAGTTGTGTGCTCGCTTCGTCTCCCATCTCTTCACTTGTCCAGACGTCTTTTCCCCTCCACACCGCGACGCGTTTTCTCCGGAGACACCCCAGCCTACATGCCTCGAACCTCCGCCTGAGCCGCCGCCCGAGTCAGCCAGCCATGTGCCCGCACGTCCACCGAAGCCCCCGTCTAAGCCACCGCCGCCACCTGTTTTTTCCAACTCTCAAGACCCCGTCCCCGCCCGCAAGGCAACGTCGACAGCCCTCAAGTCTCAAACGACCCAGACCCGCCTCCTGCCAACTCCCACACGCTTCAAACCTCCGCGTCCACAACAGCAAACTCACCCACAAAACAGAGACCGTTCGCAAGCCTCGCAAAAGCAACGCCCTCGACACCCTCAAGAGCAACGCTGCCTCCCTTCAGCGCCCTTCAGGGTCCCCGCTAACCACAAGAACGCCACCGCCAGCAGGCCCAACGCTGACAATCCGCAAATCTCCAACGTCCCCGACCCGCCGCCCGTAAACAGCAGTCCAAGATCTGTCACCACCCGCAAGAACACGCTGCCGGCACTGACTCCGAAGCCAACACCCTTCAGCTGCGACCGCCAACTCAAGACCCCCAAAATTGCAAGTCACCCAGCTCCGACACACAACGCCGCCGCAAGGCCCGCAACAAACGCCAAGACCCGTGCCGCCGCTCGCAAGTCCAACGCCAACGCACCTCGGCTTCACCTTGAATCGGCACCGCCTCCGCCGCCCTCAGCACCTCTGACCTCAGCAAAGCCTGCAAGACTCAAGCCGCTGCCCATACACTCGACAACGCCGACGTTCCGCCCACCCTCAGCACCTCCTATTTCAGCAAAACCCACAAAGCAAAACGCCTCGCCACCAGCCTCCCGTCCCGACACAACCGCCACACCAACCCCAGTAGCTGACACCAGCACCGACAGTCCCGCCGCCCCGTAAGTTCAAGACACCATCAACACCACCAGCCCCAGCGTCAACCCCAAGAACGCAACCGCCGCCCTGCAAGCCCACGAAACTGTCAACGCCGCCGTCCCTGATCCCAGCAACATCAACGCGCAAGCTCGGAACACCGTCAGCCCCATCCCCAACGCCGCCTTCGAATGCAACACCAACAGCAGCAGCAGCACACCCACAGCCCCCCAAGAACAAAATACCGGTACCAGCACCGCCAGTACCAAAGCAGCAACCGCCCCGCAAGAACAAGATTCCATCAACGCCGCCATCGACATCATCAACGCCGATAACATCGACATCACCCCGCAAGAGTCTGCCGCCCGCAAGAACCAAGCCAACAACCTCAAAAGCAACGCAGCCACCACCACCGAAGATGCCCACAAGACCCGCAGCACCCTCAAAAGCGACGCCGCCGCCGATGCTCCTCAAGTTGCCATCCGTGTGCGAGCTGGGCCCTGAACATCACTAGCATCACTAGTACTGCTGACACCAGTCCCAATGCCACCAGCACCAGTTGGATGTAGTGGGACAGTGTGCACACGAAAATAGAAGCCTCGCATCATGTTACAGGTAGCATAGATACTATATATGACCTGACATTGGGTTTTCAAGACAGCTCAATGCTTACTGTGTGACGTGCGCTGCGCCGTGTGCTTCTAATGTACAGGGGGATCTGACTCAGTTGCCTCAATTCCACTAACCTCGGGTCGGGTTGGACCGCTGACTGGCGCTGACCAAGCGACGTAAGGGGAAACCCCCTGGGCAGGGATCCTGGTTGCGACCGCAAAACCCCTGGGACAAGGGGGACCGCACCTCCGGTGCGATCCCCCTTGCCATCACCAATTTGCCCAGACTGGGAACTTCTTCCCAGGGTCTTTCCATTTCGACCAATCCGACCAATCCGACCAATCACGACCAATCGACCAATAATCCGACCAATCCTGACCAATCCTCATGTGACCTCGGGCGTCTGTTCTTCCGAGTCCCTCTCCCGTCCCGTCCTCCCTCGAGTGACCTGTCAGTGCCAATGCCCTCTCCGACGACTCCCCCGACAACGATGCCCCCTCCAATGATACCCTCCAACCGTCACCCCCCCTCTGATGCCCCCTCCAGCCGCCACCCCCGATGACGACGCGTCAATGCCCCCTCCAACCACCCCACCGGATGATGACCTCCTACGACACCCCCTCCGACGCCTGTGACGACCTCGACGACGACGGCTCCCTCTGACGACCCCTCTGATGACAGCCTCTGACGACCCTGCCCCCTGCCATGATGAGCCCCCTGCAGCAACAACTTATTTGGTAAGTGGGCACCCACTTTTTTTAGTGCCCTGGAACTGACAGGGTTGGACAGGTCGTCTTTCACTGCGCGTGGCGACATCGCCCACGCCCTCGCCTCAGGCCCCAGGCATTCCTGGTGACACGATGGCCTCCTCCCAAGGAGGTTTCCCTTCAAGACCACAAGTGTTGGCCCCCCCAGAGTGGGGCTCTTCATCAACACACACACTTCAGGTCTCGCGCCCGCTCGGTCGGTTGCTTTTGTGCAGGCCAGTTGGCCTTGCACGTGGCCCCGACCATGTGTGGCCGCGGTGCCTTGACCGCCTCGCCCTCAGACTTGAAATTGCGCTCGTAAATGTGTGAGTGTGCAACAGCACACAGCTGCCCACCCTAGCGCCCCTCTTGCTCGCAAACACGTGAGGGTTGCACGCAACAATCCAGCCGCGACCCTGCCGTGACACCCCCTCGCACGCAAATGTGGGGTGTGCATGCAACAGCGCGCGGCCGCCCCACCCCAGCGCCCCTCTTGCTCGCACACGCGTGGGGGCCCTGGGGGGTGCATGTGACAAACCGGCCACGACCCCTGCCCCAACACCCCCTCACACGCAAACGCGGGGTGTGCGTGCAACAGGGCCCGGCCTCCCCACCCCGACGCCCCTCTCACTCGCAAACACGTGGGAGTGCATACGACAAACGCCCTGCACTCAAACGCGGGGTGTGCGTGCAACAGGGCCCGGCCGCGATCACCCACATCCCCGTCTTCAATCGTGAGGTTGGCTGAGCCCACAGGCTTTGTCTCGGGTCGTCCCCTCGCACACAAACATGGGGTGCGTGCAACAGCGCCCCGCTGTGGCCCCTCACCCCCGACACCCCCTCGCACACAAATGTGGGGAGTGCATGCAGCAGTGCCTGCCCGCGGTGAATATGATACACAATCGATAGTTACCTTGTCTCTGTAGTGTCTAATGTATCTGGTCACCTTAATCACCTTATTGTAGTAGATAATTTTTTTCCACATATACAAGCATGAGTGATGGCTTTGGCCCAGCCTGTCCTCTAAGAAACCTCAGGCCAACCAAAGCCGGGGTCGGGTTGGACCGCTGACGGCGCTGACCAAGTGACGGAAGGGGAAACCCCCTGGGCAGGGGATCCCAGATGCGACCGCAAAGCCCCTGGGACAAGCAGGATCGCACCTCCGGTGCAATCCCCCTTGCCATCACCAATTTGCCGCAGACTGGACAACACTTGGGATTCACGCCACGTGACACTCAAGAACACCGTAAAATATCTCCGAGTCGACTCGCAGCTACGATGTCCCACTACTAATACAAGGCAAGCACGCTAAGGATCATGCCATTCTCCACCGACACGCAGTGGCCACGAGGCTTAGTCGACATCTTCAATATCAGTCGTGCTCGAATTATGCGTTCCGAGTCTCGTTATTATGGGCCCTACGACAGGCTCTTCAACTATGCCATGATTGAAGGCACCTTCAACCTCTTCCTGGCCCCGCAGACCGCCCCCGATGAAGATTATCCTTCTCCGAGCGACTCCGTCAATTTCGTTGTCTTTATGGTGGTTTTGAATCAGCAGCAGAAACCGGTTCTCATCGCGGGGATTGAAGATGACGGATGGGCGAACGAACCTGACAAGCGTCAGAGGGCGGACACCCAGATGCGTCAGCGGTACGATCAGATGCTACACCATTGTCCCATTCCTCGCCTGTATGGGCTGAGCTTGTTGGGGACTTCTCTTCGCGTTTATTGTGGCGACAAGGCCACACGCAATCTTACGCCTCACTTTGTTGGCCGCCCCGATGCCAATCGTACTTTGCCGCGCAACTTCTTGGAGGGGCAGTGGGATTTAGACATCTTGTCTCAGGAAGGATTCGAAAAGATGCAGGAAATTGTCACGTATGTCAAGGCCGAAGTCAACAATGTTGGGGAGCAGTGAGGTGGGGACTTCATCGAATGACCCCTTTTATTCAATGGCTCAACGTTTTCCCTACAGCTGCGTCAATTGGAGGATACTGTATCGTTTGCCATCGGTGTGTTTCCCAAGATGCCCGTTCCTGAATGAAGCCATCTCCAAATTTCTCCTACGTTTCTCCCGGTGTAAGTTCTCGTAGTTTGTTCCTGTAACGCAAACCACATTGCCAAGTTGAATCAAATAATTATTCTGCTGATTCCCTGGCAGTGCGTGAATAGGCTGCCCATTTCCAATGTCGTCAAGTCAGCCTGAGGTCAAGGAGCAAAAGAATCATATTATCATCCCTGCGGGCACAATTGAGTAGGCACAGCCTTAGGTTCACTTGGCTTAATTCGACCCGAGATGACAAAACTTGCGATGAAGTGGAGCAGCAAAGCAATCCTTTGCGTTTGAGAAAGCCCAACCTATTTACAAAGCTTTTTGGCAGATATTTGCCGGAAATATGTTCCCCGCATATCTGAATGAATTGAAATTTTCTGCGATCCTCGGAGCGGTTTTAGACTTTGAAATTTGAAACTTAAATTCAAATTGTCATGTTGTTGTTGTTTATTTGTAATACCATGTGATGTGTCTTACCAGGCATTCACCGTCGTAGCTGATCCGACTGTACTGTTAGTTCACAGAAGCGTAGCGTTCAACAAGCCGACGAACGGCAGACGGGGTCAAAGTCGCATAAGGGTATACTGCATACATGTCCCGCAAGCATTTTATACTCTGTACCGCCGTGCTGTTTTCGTGAAGAACGTCTGGAGTACATACACCTGGAGCCTGTACGGATATCAACAGAGGGCAAGCTAGATAGCTGACGAACATACACTGCCATGGCGATGACACCAAGAGTCTCAAACACCGCATACCAGAAAAGGCGACTGAGAAGAGGGGAGAGGGTCAACAGGAAGCCGTGCATCGAGCATAAGCACAACGTACTTTTGTGTGGACCTCACAATTGAGAAGCCGCGGTTTTCACGCGTGTGAAAGCTTAACAAGTCCTGGGTCAGAACACAAGATGGAGGGGTAGGGATGGGGTACGTACTACTTCTGCGTGCGCTTTATGTTCATCAACAAGCTGTTCAATCTATATATGCTCTCTTCAAGCGCGGAGGTTTGTTCGTCTAACTGCCCGGCCCTTTGCTGGTGCTTCTCGTCTGGGCTCACTCTCAACCATGATATCAAACTCGACAAGTTTGTCGGTGAGTGTGCTCATGTCGTTCTCGAAGCAAAAGGAGTATTCGCCGACGGTGTTGGCAGTGAGGACAAAGTCTCCAAAGCGTTCGCGTTGGCCATCGAGAAGGACCTTATCATTGGGGTCCTTTACTTCATAATCAATATCGAATGAGCCCCCACTCTGAACGGCGAAGTAGAACTGGGGAGTGAGGCACCTATAGGCGAGTAAGACGGTAGATGGGATACAAGGAACGCACGCCAATCTTTTCTCCAGCCTTGTCGGCGTCTGCATAGAAGCATAAGCGGTCGTTTGGTCCGAGGAGTGTTGAAAGTGCTGTTGAATATGCTGTTTGTAGCGAGGCCAAGGAGAGCGAGTATGGTCGGGATCGGGATGGCCACCATGGCTGATGAGGGAAGGGAAAGGGCAGACAGCCGTGGGAAGGAACAGGTCACGGGGGCGCTTGCTTCCACGTTTGCACTTTTTATCACTGACCGCGATGGACTCGGACTCGGACTCAGAAACAACGCTGCAAGTCAACAATCAGAGCGGATGCAGACCACCGTTCCTTCTCGCTTCTCGTTCGTCGTCAAACACTTCTTCGGCCGAGTCGCTCCCTTTTGGCTTCGGGCTAGGCTTTTCTTTTTCCAGTCTCCCGTACACAGACCCCACCTGGAAATGTATGCGTCTCCGCCGCCGCTTGTGCACTCTCAGAGCCATCACAACCTTCTCCTGCTTTGGCTGCATCTCCTCACCTCTTCACACCTCCTGGTCCCATTCAGATGCGCACTCTCCCCTGGTCTGTCGCCCATAGATCGTTCTCCCCGTCCTCCTCGACCAGTTCACATCTTGGCACGCACTTCGCCGCGTCGACCCTTTCTCGAGAAACTCCTTAATATCAGGGATGACTCTGATGAAGACGGCTTTTCATCTGAAAATGACGATGAGGAATCTTCTCTTCCGTCCTTCCTCGATCCATCTTGGGTGTACATCCACCCCTGTGAGAGCCACTCCAAGGCCAACCTCTTCCCCCTTCTCTTCCCCACTGTCTGTCGCATCTTCTGTTGACGTCCCTCTCTCTTGTGTGCCTGCACCTCATCACTGTCCTGAGGCCTCCTCAACTAAGAATCGATCGGCTTCTGGGATCCCACCACCTCTCACTGTGACCCTAAAGCGTCCCACGACGGCTCATTCTCCAACCAGCCGAGAGAATAAACGCCCCAAGGCTACCACTCCCTCGTCTCCCTCGTCGCCC